>JAQFZN010002417.1:0-11475 GCA_034687075.1 Geophilus carpophagus | reverse complement strand
TCTTCTTTCACTTGAATTTTTTGTTAAAATTCAATTTCTTCTTTAATACTAAAATGCAAAGGGTGTGTGAATTTCAAACAATGTTCAAAGACAAATTTTAACCATGTTCAGTGTGTGAAATTTTGAAAACTTAAAAAAAATAATAATAATTTTGAGTTTTTGTATACCACTGTGCTATTTACGTGTGTCTTTTTATGGAAAACACTTGAACAACATCAACAATGTTAGATATATTGTTCTAAAAATACATTTTTGACCTATACAGAAAAGAAATATAGAGCGAATCTTTGTACAGTTCTAATATATAGAACCACTAGAAATTTTCTTTGTTTAATTATTTTAAAACAAAATCTACCTGTAGAGTATTTTTCCTTTTTTATTATCTTAAAATTCCCCAGAGACAAACTTATAAACATTGTAAAATAAAATAGTAAAAAAAAAATAAAAATAAAAAAAAATAATGTGTAAAACTATATTCTTGCTTTAAATTTTAACTTTTTATAACTTAAGAAAAGTTATTACAGACATAAATGAATTTATTTCAAACTCCATCAAATATTCTACAAAAACTTTTTTCCAGACACAGATTTGTTGGTATTTGAAATTTATTAATTATTATTATTATTATTATTATAATTAATTATTATTATTATTATTATGATTATTATTATTAATAATTATTGTAGAAAAATTATTGTACATTCCAAATAAAAACCTCACTTCAATTTCCACAAAGGATTTTGAACTTTATTACAAAACTTTAACACAGCTTTGAACTTAATTACAATTTTTTATACATACATAATTGATGCTGTTTTGCTTTTTACTGTAATTAAACAAACAAACAAAAGAAATTGATGGTAAAGATAAACCAGTATGAAGTCAAACGTAATTTTACTAGAAAAGTTACTTCCAATAAAGTAAACAGTTGTGACAGGTGACATGAAAATAACTTGTTTTATTTTCAAAATCACTTCGAGTGGAAACAAAGAATATAAAAATCCACAAAACTTTCCTTAACTTTAATATTTATTAAATTTACATTTCTTTTTCTTTCATAAAAATCATGAATTCAAACAAAAATTAAATTTTAAATAATTTTTTGTGAACATATTTTAACATAAAACAGTTACAAAACTGTAACCTTAATCCTAAATAACCTCAGGTAATCCAGGGTACAAATAATTCACTCCTACTTATTCAACACCCATAAATTACGAGAAGAAAACTGTCCATCTACTGATAGACATTTATAGAGCATTGGTGATAAGGTGCAAATAATACGTTTTTATCATAGCACATGGATGGCATAACAAATAGGACTAACAAGTCCACTCCACCTTAAAAAAAAACAAGAAGAGAAGGCAAAGAAGAAGAAGAAGAAGCAGAATTCTTGCCTTGAGGAAACACCCTTGGATCCTCTTCTTGCTAACCTCATTGCAACAAGGTGAGGCTGAGAAGAGACTCACTTTGGGAGTGGCAGCAACAAAGGGTTATATACAACAAGGTCATCTTCATCACACATGAACATCACCTGTTCTAACCTTGAAATTGCCTTTCATTCCCCTGCAGGTGTCTTCCAATATATCTTTTTCTATTGACCATATAAACATACAATAAATAAGAATCTTTTTAAAATAAAAAAAAATTGTTTTGACCCCGGCTAAAGGCTATCAATTGAATTGCTAACTGCGTGATGCGCATGCGTGACTCAAATCAAATAGGTCAGAGATGAGTCTGAGATGAAGGTGAGGGGGGTACAGACAAAGAGTTGTAAGGCCTTGGCATCTCTAAGAGGAGGATGAGTCCATTTGCATTGAAGAGAACTAATATAGGAATGTGGCTACACCTGTCTCCACCCTTTTATCACCAACAGAGGGCAGATTCGTGGCTCCCTTGTAAGATTTAGCACCCTAAGGGTTAGCAAGGCCACACTAGTTGAATGAAAAAATATAGGAGAGAAGACTTTATAAACAGAAAGGTTAATGAAGTTTCAGCATTCGTACGCACAACAAGAAAAATAAAACAGTTTACGGTAATTTAATTTACGCTATTCCGCCTTAGTTAACCTTTGAAATGTGATTTTCATACAAACACCTTTTTTTGGCCTCATCTTTTCCTCTTTGCCCTACTCTGACTGCTCTACAAAAATGATCGTAGCTTCTATACGAACGGATGACAAACTGATAAATCCGAGTCGACGACTCTAAGGGGGTCAAACATGTCTCCGCCTTGGCTCGCGGGAAAAAACGACCAAAACTTCCAAGTCGGACCAAATGGCCAAAGGCCAAGAACCGCTCACCTGACCTCATTAAAAAATTTACACACGCCAGTCCGGTCATGACGTATAGTAATAGAAAAATTAATCATACGTACAAACTCGTCTGTATAAACGTTTAACGTAAACCAATTTCATCGCAATTAATAATGACTTGGGTTGCTCCCCTGTAAAACTTGTTCTAAATTTCCATTATTAATACAAGTAATAATATAATGTCTGAGTTTTAATATTCTGTAAATGCACTATAGTGGCTGCACTTATTTTTATTTATTAAATATGTTATTAAAACTGCATGCCTTAACATCGTGAATGTGTTTGCCCCTAAGTTGTTAAAACACGTCCTGAGGTCGATGTCAAAACATTGGCCTATTGTTATTCCCATAGGCAGAACCAGCAAAACCACAAAACGTAGAAATCATCCATTTTGACTAATTATTTAATTAACGAACGATAAAATCTTAAATTGCAGTGCATAAAGAAGTATGTAAAAATTATTCAGTGCTGAAAATCTGACTAATTCCAGTGTGGAAAAACATGGAAATTTGAACTCGAGTAACTTTTTCTAGTTTCAATTTAATATCAAACTAAATAAAAAACTTTCGATCAAATTAAATGATTTATTAACCTGAAAACTTCCTTGTGAAATTTTAACCCAATCAACTGGAGCTGAAACCTAATCATTTTATCTACTCAACTTAAAATAATTTTATAAAACATTTCAACATTTATGTATATTTGGACCACGTGAAATAACCCTTTGGGCTAGTAACTGAGAATCTAGCCTAAACCTCAACCTTGAAATGGGTTCCACCTACTGTATCAGTTTTTCCCTCGTAATTACATCAACATTTTTTTATCAACAATCAGAAATATCTCAATCAAACCCGTCCTTTTTTCACACAAGAATAATCTCCAAAATGGGCTTGTTTAGTGTAAAATGCAGCGCACAAACTCCTCTTGATTCGAAACACAACGTATTATTACACAGTCCCAGATGACAAATGAAGCAAATCACGGGACATAAGACACATGTCAATGTCCACTACTGTATTTACAGGGCTTTGACATTCAAACAACTGTCTCCATCACATGACCTCAATAACCCACCTATAATAAAAAAGCTAAGTTAAATTGTATTTAAATTCATAGAAACTAGGTTGGGTGATGCTCACTTGTCATGCATCCATTTTTTGTTCATTTTAAATTAGGTTTAAAAAAAATGCTTTAAATCTTAAATACCTCAAAATTTGCTAGAGGATAAAGGAAGTTCATCTGATTGTGTACAAATTTGCAATTATAATATAAAACTTGTTTTAAAAAGCTTTTACCGATGAAAAACATTTAATTGAGAAAAAATCTCCTCTCTTTAACCTCTTTCAAAAATTTCGAACACGTTTTACAATAAAGAGCAAAAAAAAAGAAGCCATTTAAGAAAAGTGTTGCTTCATTAAGTTTAGGTGGGACAATTTAACCCTTGCAGCACTCATTTTTACGATACATTGATCCAATTGAGAGATAACGATCAGCAAGATTTAAAAGGATTTATGGAGTCAACCAACAAGATTATCAACTTTAAACTGAACCTCATTATCTTACCATTTAAATGTAGACCCAAACAGCACAAAAAAAATGAAAGAAAAACCCTTCATATTTTTCCTCATTCCATTCAATTCATTTACAAACATTAATTGAATAAGATTAGATTCATCAAAATGTTTCAAATCGTATCTATCTAATTACACGACTCGTATCATTTGCTGGAGTTGTCACTGAACCAATTTACATACAGTATCTCTACAAATAAGTTATACCACTGAAGAAAAAAGAACAACTAATAGGCTTAGCATAAAAAGCTTTTCATTATGGGGATCAGGTCTATTTTTTCACTTTTGCAGTGGTAACATCAAAACAGGTGTGGTCTTGCAAGATTTACAGCATAAGTACTCATAAATACTAATGCAATGGTCACATGCCGGCTCAAGTTAAGTAAAAAGTTATGACATTTTTTTTCAAATCTCCTAGGTGTATTTAAAATGTTAGTGAAGCTAGGTATTAAAGAGAGTAAACAAAACACTTGAACGTTTAGTTTGATGACTATAAGCATTATAATTTACACTTAACCTTCTTTTTTTTCTTTCCAATGCCGTAACAGCCTGATTAATCCTGTAATCTCACAAGATATTTACATAAAAAATTTATTCGAATAAACATACGACATGCAACAAGCATCCGTGACCTAACCTGTCTGTGAAATGTGAAATAACCTTCCATTTTCCAATAATTTTTTGTTTAAATTATGTATTATTTCTAGTGAATTGTGCTCTTTACTGTTCAATGTACAGTTTACTCAATACTCGATGACATATTTATAATCAATTTATTACAAAAATTGTGTAGAAGAAAAGGAAGAAGTACAATTTTAATTAAATAATTTTAATTAAATAATTTTAACAACGTATTAGTTACATTCTGTAATGCATACTTGTTATTATATTCATCAAGTCGTTAAGGCCACGTAACCAGTTCTTGTTTTTATAAAGAATTTCACTACGATAAGAGAAACTTTAATTACACAATATAAAATAAAAATTTTACACCTACTTTAATAAATCATGTCTCAATTGATTGCTATTTGCCACTTCATTTTCTCGTTTTTATAGCCAAATTACAAAAATAAAAATAAACTTAATTGCAACTAATTTTATTTAACCTACCATTTTTATTTTTATTTTCAATTCATAATTTTTTTCCCTAAAATATTTTATTTTACTAACCCATAAATTAATATTAAACAAGCTGTCATTCAATAATTCCTTCCTTGTATATAATTTATACTTTTATTTACCTCAAAACACTTTAAATGACCAAACACCACCATTCATATTATTCATAAAAAAATGGTAACAACAACAGCAACAACAAAAACAAAATTATCACTGCATATGCTATTACATCCGCAACAAAAACTATCAAGTTTTGAAAGGGAATTTAATCCTCTCTTCACTTGCTATGACAAGTTGATGATAGACTTAGTTGTGGGAACGGATTCCAAATTCACTACAGAACGCAAGGCAAACGCAAGGTCGGTTGCTGCAAACGCAAACAAAATGCACCTCCCAATCAAAAATGGCGAGGTCAGTGGCCTTGCATGTAGCTGACCATAAAACTCGCACCTGACCATCACGGTCTGATAACTTGAGAAAAGAAAAAGCGCACACGACTCGTGACACGCTCAGCAAACATGAAAACTGCTTATTGTCTTTGCCTAAGCTGATCCTTTTAACTCTTTGCTTCCCTGCATTCCATCAAATAGCTGTGTAATCATTGCGTGTAAATGAAAACGACTTTCTTTTATTTCCCGTGCTCAAATCTGCAGTTGTTCACCAAAATGGCGCATTAATTCCAATTTTATTACTTCAAATAATGCAAATTTTATTATTTTCACTCTCCTATTTTCATTTTTAACTTGTTTCCCTCTCTCCACGTGTTTAGAAGACGAGGTGTATGGACTTTGGTGACTTCCGGTTCCTCCCTTACCTAAGGGCAGGGCAGAAACACTCGCTTCCTATAATTCAAACGACACACCATTTGCGAAGACATGATGTTTGACTGAATGAGATCAATATAGCTACGCGTTGAACGAGATCAATTTATATCGATACACTTTTTTTTCATGTACAATTGTCAGCATGTTATTAATTTTTTTGTTGTTGTTATCATTTAATTATTTCATTTCTTTTAATTTGCGTAATTATTTAATTTGGATCATGTTTTATTAAAACAAATATGACGCAAAAATTGTTTCTGTATCAACAGGAAACAAATCTCTACCTAGATCGCATATAATATCCAATGTTTTGAAGACACCAGGTAGACTTTTTTGCTATTAGACACAATAGTAGAAAGTATTGGTTCAGATATCCCTTGCTATGTGTTATGAATTTTACAAAATTACAGAATTAAAACAATTGTAAATTAAATTAAAAACTAAAATCGAGACTCGAGATTTTTCAATCAAAAAAAGAGAAATCACTCTTAAAAAACTCTCATTGACCTAAATATTTACTTTAACCATGTCGCAAACCATACAAACTCCAAATGTAGGTGGTTAAAAACGTTATTAAATATTAAATGTTAAGTCAATCGTGTCCACTGGATGATTTTTTTAAGTTATAATCACATGTTTGGTTTGAATTTCGCTTCACATTTAAAACAATTTCAAAATAACTTTCTTTAAGTTTTCTTTTTTACTTTGAATTAAAATGAAAATGAATCAAAGAATAATCGCTCAAAATTTCATATTACTCATTCATTTAAATTTATTTCAATTCAATTTATAGTAAAAGAAAATACAATTACTATTTAGTTTCTATGAGTCATCTCATAGCGGCTTCATCTTAAACAAAAATTTACAAATTTATAATATAAATTATCCAATCTAAACACAATAGAAAATATTAATTTTTACAGCAGAGAGCTTTAACCAAACACGACAAAAACTAAATAAAAATATTTATCTTCTAATATCTAAAGAAGAGTTCACAAAGAAGCAGTGACAAATGGAAAGTTCTCAAAAAACAGCAACAGAACAATCACCTTTAGAAGACACAGGACATTTAACCAGAAGAAGTCAATGAGAAGCAAGAAGACCCGGTTTCTCTCATTCCATTACACAAAAAATTACCCGGATGGGAATAAAACCAAGCACAGCAGAGGGGAGAAAAACAAGCAAAAAAGCTTCATTAAGTACCAACCTGGCACTTGATAATGATGATATTCTTCAAAAGATAATTACTCCACTTTATCATTCACATTAAATTTTTTCTTATTCCTTTTAGAAAATTCAAAACATCAAAAGAAGAATTTTTACTCACATTGTACGTAATATCCTATACAAAACACAACATACAAAGAATTTTTTTCAATCAATTCCTTTTCTAACTTTAAAAATCTGTGACATAAAAGCTCCTCCCAACAAATCCATCATCATCATCACTGAACTGCTCTCTTGTGTGGTCTTTGATGACATCAAAAAAAGAAAACTTATATGCCTAATTTCAACTTAAGTCTGTACATAAAGGAGATGATGCAAATCATAATGACTTTTCCTGCAGTGATAAATCTTCAAAAATAAATTGAATTTTTTTTATTACATATCTATAAATATCAATAAAAAACGATATAAAAAGATAGAGGCTATGGAATACAGGTGACACCCATTCTCATGTTCCAACAAATCCCATTGCGTGAGGTCAATTTTAAAGTTGAGAAAGAAAAATTTGTCTTTCACTTCCTTCTTGTTAGCAAAAATCTTCAAAAGCCACCGCCATTTGACAATATTGTTGTCGATACACCACACTCACTTATTTGTTCCTTGTTCGTGAACAAGTGGTCACGAAAGGGTTAATAAGGAAATAGCAAACGAGAATATAAACTTGATTGTATTCAAATCACCGCAGATAAAACCTGATACGGCCTCAAAAGGGATCAGTTACCCATCTTCATATATTAAAGATCTTACTTCACCTTTTTAAGCCTCCCAAGGTTATATTCCACATGCCAATAATATTTCAAATCCACTGGCCACTTCACCTCATGACAACAACAATTTAAATGCCTTCACATCTCTAATGTCGGTATGGCCATTAAAAAGTCGTTGGATTAATGTCCATCTCGTGCAACTATATCCACTCACCAATTTGTCATCCACCCGAGTCATCAACCTGTATTTTTATTTTTTATTTTTTATTTTTTATTTTTTATTCTTCATTTTTTTCTGTCTATCATTTCAAGAAAAACTCAAAATATCCCTCATCACTTGTACACCTTATAATTATCTCGTTTTAGGTGTGACGCCGTTAAAAAATTCTCAAATTACTTCACAATTTTTTACCTTCGATGATCATCTTCACGCCCTTTAGACTTAACTACTAATTTCACAAATTGCCCGAATGTTTTTCTTTTCTAAAAAAATATAAAACCCAAAATAATGAGTGTCTGACACATTTCTGTTCTAGTAAAAACTCACCTAATTATCTTGACACAAACCACAGGTACTTTTTCAATTTATCAAAAACCTCAACACTGCAAAAACCTCTCTAAATTTCAAGTCAAAGACAAGGACCCCCTTTGTAAAATTACTCTGCAACACATTGTAAAAAGCCAGCAATAAACTACAATCCAGGTGTGCCAGGTGCATCACCTTAACTACCATCAGAAATGCCCAATTTACACCTGACATAACTCGAACTATAAATTAAGTTGCAAATAATAGAGAAAGTGAGGACAAAATAGCCGTGGACAGTTAATTTTTTTCTCCTTTCTCGAACCTATACACTAAATTACCGTCCAAAATGGCGCCTGACACTCGACTTTTCCAAGTGGATTCCTGCAGGGCAATGGACATAACTTGAAGCCAATTACCCATACAGTGGACAGGTCTCATCACGGGTGATTTAATCAAGTGAAGACACTTCAACTTCTCAAAAAAGCGCACTTCGTTTTATGAACCGACAATGACAATAATTGCCGCCAGAGGGAAATGGGAAAAAAGAATCTCCCTCTATAATGAACCTATTTATTATCATTTTCAGCACTAGGATTGTATTCGGCTTAAATTGTGCCCTTAGGAAGCACAAACAATCATCAAAATAAGTCAAGAGTGAAAAAGGTTATGTGGTAAAATAATTAGAGTTGTGCAGACACTAAATAATTGGTTTGAAAATTGTTTGTATAAATAGTATGTGTGTGAAATTTTCACATGTTAAAGGGTCATTGTCTAATAAAATGATAAGGTGAAATAATATTTATTTAATATTAAAATTTTATGTTGTTCGACATATTTTTACTGCTTTTTAAGTAAAAAATGCATACAAATGCGGTATTGGTTCCTGAAATTAGAATTGCTTTTTATCAATGATAAAAATCAGATTTAAAAGAGCACAAACATTAGGTAGGTCACATGATGTTCAACACTATCCAGTATGTCATGTATATATATTTATGGAAATCATTCTTCAAAAAAAAGGTAAAAGGAAATCGCTTTAAATATTTGAAGACTGTTGCAAATTTGTATTATGTGGGTGTGACTTTAGTTCATAACAACTATTAGTTAGAGGCACCTTCCTGTACCTAAATTATAGATTTCCACCAAAAATAAATCACTGACTAATGCTTACATAGCAAAATAAAAATTAAGTTAAAATTTGAATATAAATTATTGATATCTCTCAACTTGACAACATTCAATTGCTCTTTGACACCAGAATGTAAAGAGCTCAATGTAAGACATCAGAAGCTTTGTTTGACTTAATTTAAAATCTTCAAATCTTGCTCACCTACATTTATTTATTCTTACATGTTTTTTTATTGACTTAAAATTATATCTTAGTGCTGTCCAACTTCTGTCAAATATTGAGCCAATATTAATTATTTCTGTAAATACTGTGAACCAAATTTAAAATCATAATTAAAAATTAATAAGTATGTTGTCTCAATGAGAATTCAAAAACATCAGATTATGTTAAGCAAATTTGATTCAAATTTCAAATTCAATGATAAATCTTGTCACTTTTTTCAAAAATAAATAAAACTAAAATCTTTTCATTCATATTTGATCATTTATTGATCACACAATCCAACAATTTTATAAACATTTCATAATTGTTTACGTTAATTCGTCAATGCAGTTTTATTCGATATCATCTAAATGAAAACCCATTATAAAACCCTTGCTGACTCATTCGCATTACAAACCACAACATGTATGAGAGAAGAAATCTTCCCATTCACACAAACCTACCTAGTGTTTTTGCTCACCAGATGGGTCATCATATGGTAGGGTCAGTGGCCCTTTCAATAGTAGCTCGATAGCATCACGCACAAGAAAAAGTGAAAAAAAAAATAGTTAAAAGAAGAAGAAACTCATCACCTTCAACCACGCCTAGCAATACAAGACAACCTCAACACGTTTAAGACGAGCTCAGTAATTGAAGAATACAAGCATGGAGGACAGTACATGAACTCAACCTAGGAAAAGAAGAAGAGAAAAAAAATAAGGTTTATAGTTCTTATCAGCAATTTCCATCGATACCACCAGAGGGATTTTTTCGGCGACTCTTCTTTGCCAGATGCCGACAAGTTTGTAAAATATTCTCATTTGCACGTGCGTGTTAGAAATATGTTCTGTTTCACCTTTAACCCCGATTAAAAAACAGTACGGGGCCATTTGAGAAAAACAGCAGGAAAAAAAATCGTAAAACTTGAATCAACTCATTTAAAATTCAAAATTCTTCAAAGGTATTTGTTTCAATTTAGCAGATATCTCAAGATTTAAAAGTAAAGTCATATTATTTGATTTATTTTCACAGATCATCATAACATGCCATCTCACACCAATGACATTCTACGAGATTCAGCAGCCAACGTGTATTGGTTGAAGATTAAACCTAATTAAACCTTCAAAATTCTTTTTTATCACGTCAAAAAAATTAAACAGATAAAATTAAAAAAATTAATTAATCCTATTCTTATACTTGAGGTAACAGGTACAGCTACTTAAAAAAAAAGCATTTAAAAGAGGTTGACATTTTCTTCTCTTTTTAAAACCTCATTATATTTACAAAAGAAAAAAAATAGAAAAGTTTGCTCTTCTTTGCTCTTCTAACCCTCTAAGCTCCTTGTCTTTTAAAAAAATGTTTCCTTCCTCGTTTATAAATGACGGTGGACAAGCCCAGAGGCGCCATTAAACACAATGCAGGAAAAACATCTTCAATGAGAATTGTAGGTTAAATGTATGCGGAGCATGTAATAGAAAAAGTAAAAGAAGAAAACGCACAGATCAGAATGTCTGTTGATTAGGGCACACCTTTAAAATTACCTTAACATTTTGAACCTTAAAAACTACACGAGCAATTTATAATCCAGATGAGGACATGTGATTAGGAGCTGTAAAGTAACCTCAAACAAACCTCGATACCTCTTAAGGATCTTGTAATGAAGGAGGAGTAAAAGGGGTTATCGAACAGAATCATCATCCCACCCACGCCAAGTGTACACATAGTGAATCATTTATCTGATAAATTGCCCATGATTCACGTGTCATCTTCAAAATCTGGTAATTGTATGAAAAGTAGGGCCGCTGCGCCATACATAATAAAAAGATGTTTCATTCTGTGCTTTGTTTCGGGAAAAGG
>JAQFZN010002416.1:0-11482 GCA_034687075.1 Geophilus carpophagus | reverse complement strand
TTCTCAATTTATTTCTTCATTTTAGAATATTAGTTTATTAATGTGCATTATGTTTGTGAAAATCTCTTGTTTGGATGGTGGTCGTTTACACTTTACAGCTATGAAAGATTAATGTTTGGTTAATTTTTTAACTAATTTACGACCTCTAGCGGCAATTAGTTTTATTGGCTTAGCATTGTTGGATACTGACTAATTATATTGTTTAGTTTCTTAATGTTTGTACAGAATTATGAAGTAGCTTAAGACAGAGTTGAATTTTTACATTTAAGTATTCATTAGATTTAAAAATGCCTAACCAACAAACTGTGAAAACTGACACCGAATTAATTAATCTGAGTTACTTAGAATTATGCGAAAGTATTCAGGATATGAAGTAAGGATTAATGTAACATTTGCTGATTAATCAATAGCTTAACCCTTGTAGAGAAGCCAGAGACCAAATTGCAAAAGAGAATATTTTATTAGAAAAGTATATGCAAACTTTACTAGTGAAAGACAAACTTCCCGAAAAAAAAGTGATAAAAGAAAACAAATTTTTTAAGACAGTCAAACCTCAAGTAGATGAGTCTCAACTATCTACAGTTACCCAGGTTCCATCTAGTGTAAGTGTTTTTCTAGAATCTGATTTGAAGATGTCATTGGAGCAGAAATGTGACATAGCTGTAGTTGAAATTGAAGTTACAAAAAAAAAGTTGGTAACTCTTCATCAAAATTGGTACAAATGTATTACTCCATATAAAGTATGTTTAATAGTTACATTTTTAATTGTAGTAAAGTAAAGTAAAATATTTTACTTTAGACCTTATTAGAAGAATTACTTATGAGAGAACGTGATTTGAGAGTAGATAAAAATAATTTTGCTCGTGATGTAGAAACAGAAGGAATTAGTACTGCAACTGGTAAAGTTATGTTGGAAAACGTTTTGCTCTATTTTCGACGTAGCCTTAAACGTAAAGAAATACAATTAGAAAATAGTCGTGTAGAACATTACACCTTAGTAAACTTAGAAGCTAGAGTAGAAGGACAACTGAGACAGGTGTGAATGTTTTTAAAGTTTATTTATAAGTTTGTGTGGATTAGTTTGAAAAAATTCTTTGTAGAAAGAAGAATTTGGTGATTCATTACGACAAGTTGATTACGACCAATTGAAAATAGAAAATGCAGTGTTCAATGAAAAAGTGGATGATAGAAGTGACGCATTATTGCGAATTAAATACCTTGTGTCGATTACTCTACAGTATTTAGGACAACATAAGGCAATAATAGTTTTGTTAGCTGAGTTTTGCAAATTATTTTAATTGCAATCTCTGTACAGATGAAATTAAAGCAATTAATTTCACAAGGGGATGAAATGCACGCACAGTTTCAATTACAACGGGAAAATATTGAAAATCTTGAATCAGAAATTAAACAAGCTCAAGAAGTATGCCTTTTTCATATTGTGTGTGCAAATTTCTCGATCGTGTTTACTTTTATATAATATATTAGGATGAATTGAAGATGATTCGACATGTGAATCACTTAAAGTATCAATTGGATAATTATAGAGTACCAGATGTCATGGATTACATTACTACACAAGCCGAAATATTTGAAATAAAAAAAATTGTTAATGTTTGGAAACGAAGAGTTAATATTGTCTCAGTAAGTACAACTACGCAAACCAGCAGATCCGAATTTAGGCGGGTAAAATGAGTACCAAAGTTAATTTTTTTATTTTTATTTGTTATTTATGATTTAAACGCAAGCAGGCTTTACACAGAGTTTAAATATTCATAAACTCTATCCAGTGCTGACAGAAACATATTTTTAATTTAAACTTGGAGCCAGTTCAGGGCCCGATTTACATATAAGCAAAATAAGTAATTGCTTTGGGCCCCCAATCATCGGGCCCCGGAAAAAAATATAATATATTTATACACAATAAATATATATATATAAATGTAATATATATTTTTAACTTTGTAAGTAATTTTTTTCTTTGTCACATGTGTTTACATTTATTATACATAAAGAGATAATAATTAAGTGTATTTTTTAAATTTTTTTAAAATTAAACTTTTTTTTTGGAAAAAGGAGGGGGGGGGGCCCAATTTTTTTTTGCTTAGAACCCCGCAATACCTAAGTCCGGCCCTGAGCCAGTTATTTAAAAACATGCAAGATTCAATTTTTCCCAAACCTGCTCACCTGCTCACCTGCCTAAAGCTTTACAACTGCACACGGCCCCGCCAAATGTAGATCTGGCCCTGCATTGACAGTTAACAGTTTGGTATTTATTTATTCCAGAGGTCGCTCGATGCAAGGACAAAGTTGTGGGATAGACTGAAAAGGAAACACAAAATTGATGATACAGTGCTTAAAATTGATAATGAAATTGAAAAAACTCATGAAGAGGATGAACATGAAGATTTGTCCTCTTATTTAGAATTATAAACTTAGAAGATTTTTCAATGATTCTGTACATTTATTTAGGGAAATAAATAAAATTACTACATTTCATGCCTCATTGTAATTTTTTAAAACATACTTCAAGCAAGGAATAAAAGTATATATAATTATCTTTGATTAATCTAAAAGCATTGGTTAAATTGTAAACGTAAACCGTATTGGGTTATTTAGAAGTGATATATTTCCCGCGCATGGCAAGTGGCGCCGCATAAGTTTGTGATTGATTTATGAGTTGTATAAATCTAACTCCGTCTTCATGACATGACAATATCAATACGGATGTGATATCAGCAAATGTCTTAGTATGTTTCCGACGTTCACTAGTTGAAAATCATATTTTTTCATTTATCCGAGTCAAAAACAAGACAAGGCATTTTCTAGAATGGCTCTCTCTCAGGTGTCTATTTGCGTTACTGAAATGAAAGTTGATCAAACTTTTGCGGTAAGTTCACTGCACTTATTACTTAATTATATATTTTATTACTTACAGACCTATTAACTTTGACTGTTTGGTATATTTTTGTATTTTATTTTGAAACACGTGTATTTCAGATGACTTAATAGCTTTTAAAATACAAACTTTATCAGTTTATTTTGTGTTCAATTTTGATTACAAGCTCTGCTGAATCAAGGTCAATTTTTTTTTTAATAAGTAATAATTTTATAATTTAGATGCCTTTTGAACTGGAGCAACCAAAAAAATCTGGTCGTAACGTTGTGAAATTAGGTAAGTGCTTACTCGTGTAACATTTTCAGGGAAACAGATGACGTCATTATGTTCAAAGTTTAACTTAAAATTTTTCAAACAGGAACTGAATTGGAAGTAACTTTTAATTCTTTGAAAAAGTTGAGATCTTAATTGGAATATTTAATTTAAATACAAGTGTATTAAACATGAAAAAAAAACGCCTATTAGAGCGGGAAATTTGAGAATATTTCTAAAGCGTTTCATATTAAAAAATGAAGTTTAAATATAAAGCGGTACAGAAACTCTATCTTACAAGTAAGAATCAAATCAACACAGTAATAATATCTTATATTTAGAAACATTATTTTTTCTGTAATTTGAAATCTAGATTTTATTTACATTTTAAAGCTCTTTTATTTTTCTAGGTTTAATTCTATTTTGCTTGAGTTCATGCCTAGCTGTAAATACAGTTACTGTTGGCATAATCACTGCTCAATGGCAGTCATCAGGGATCACATTCACATGCAGTTTATTATACATATTACTTAGTTTACTGGCAATGTATGGTGAAGGAGGGGACACTAAATACGAAAAACAAATTCTTATCGGTTGCATTGGGCTCACAGTTGTGGGAATAGGTGCAATAATTATCGGAATTAATTTTAATGTCGAGTCCTGGCAAGATTTGAAACAATTTTGTGATACTAATTGCTACCTTTGTGAATCAATTCATGACACCAGTTTGGCTGTGATGAATGATAACGCGACGACAAGTGTGGATGAATTCCATATGATTTATGCTCCGGACTATGTAAACTCAACAGAAAGTTTTGTAAATATTACTACTTATTATGATGATAATGATATTAACGTAACAAGCAGTTTTGAAATGAATGATTACGCGACGACAAGTGTGGATGAATTCCATGTGACTTATGCTCCGGACTATGTAAACTCAACAGAAAGTTTTGTAAATATTACTACTTATTATGATGATAATGACATTAACGTAACAAGCAGTTTTGAAATGAATACTACGACTTATTTTAACTATAATTGTACTTCTTCAAAACATGTTAAGGATGCAGTGTGTGAGAAATTTTGTTCTCCCGGGAGGACTAACTTATTCTTTATTTTAATTGGATTAATGCTGTGTAATTGTATAATAAGTATTGGTTTGTCATATATCATATTTATTACTCGATTCCGGAATTCTGATTATGTACCTGCTGTGGCTCTATAAAAATGTGAGTTTTTTTTTTATCTTTTTACTCGTTTTCTATTTATAGTTCATCCCGGACATTCCCAGTTATTTTTGGTTTAAATTATTTAAATTTAATAATTCTTTGTGATGAATGAATCTGTAAGACTAATGAATTGAATAAATTGAAACCTGTCAAACTTGTATTTTTTTTATTACAATTTTCTTTGCATTCTGAACACAGTTATGTAAGTGAAAACACTTAAGATAAAACTCAACTTAGTAGTGTTTGCATTCTTTTTAGAGGAGAAACTGTTTATACAATGATAAAATTAACTGGAAACCTACATTATTTCAGTAAATATATATTATTATTACGTCATAACACGCGAAATAAAAAATACACTTGATATATAAATTTATGTCTGCTAGTCTATTTATGTTTATCCGAAAATGAGTGAAGTTCCGCGAAGGGTAAAATTTCCAATTAATTTCTAAAATTAAAATTAAAATATAAATTTTCTAATTTTATTTAGGCTGTTTTTGTGATAACCGTAAGTGAGCGCATTCCTTTGCCACAGACGAACACTCCGAGTGGTAAATAAACCATATAACTTTGCAATGATTTTGTTTAAAAATAAAAATTTAACTGTTTTCTAGGAACACAAAAAACCACTGTTGGAACCGGTCAGTCAGCAAGAGAACAAAAAATATGAGCAATATGCAAACTTTTTAGCTTTTATTATTATTCAACAGTTTTCATCAATGTGGCTGTTATGTGTCTACTTCTTATCATACCTGTGGCTATGACTGTTATTGGTGTAGTTGAGTTATTAGTAGAATTCAAATGGTATTTGATAATTTTTTTGGATTTTAGGTTCGATTAACTTTGATAATTGTCCTGCTGAACCATACCTTCCTGTATACCTAATAGTTGCAGGAAGTCTTTCCACAGTGAGAATTGTAGTTCAATACAGCAGTCAGTTAAAAAATTCTAAACACCATAGGGAAATTGTACTTGCTTTAAAATTTCTAGATATATTCGTATTTATTTGGCTTGTTATAGGTATTAGCTTTTTTTGTATAATTTAATTACCCTTTAATTATTTGAAAAATGTTACAGGTTCTTATTGGGTTTATCACATATTTAAACCGAATTATTACAATTCTGCAGCTCTGAATTATTGTGATAAATTAGTTTATGTGTTTGCTTTTGTGATAATAACTTTAACATATTTGCTTTATTTTTTGCTTGTTATATTCAGTTTATTATTGTGCTAATTTTTTTCTGATTATAAATTTAAGTAATAATAATAGTAAATGGCAATTAAATAAAATGAACTTTAATTCGATTAGCAAATGACTGAGTAGCATTTTCATTAGTATTAACTTAACAAGTTGTTAAAAGATTAGATATTGTTTGATAGGTTTTTTTTTTCAGTAAATTAATGTTTTCAATTTTTATTTTTTGTTTTCTTGAATTATTTTCTGTTGCCCTGGTCACAAAATAAATTTTATAAATACATTAAATTAGTTTATTAAGCATAATTATCATAAATATTTTGTTTGTGTGTGCAGAATATTGAGAATTGCAAAAAAAAAATTAATGAGGTTAAACTTTTTTTATGCACTGTATTTTCCGCGCATGGTAAATCGCGCCACATTGGTTTGCAATTGATTTGTGAGTTGTATAAATCTTAAATTTTTTTCTGATATAATTTTTTTAGTTTAATACAAATATAGTAAGTTTAAACATGAAAATTTACTTAATTTTTAGTTGAGAAACCTCCAATTGTCTTAGTTGCAAACTTCCTATCAACAAATCAATACACAATTTTGTTGGATTGCACTGGAACTCTCGTTGAAAGAAAAACACTTACATTGGTATCGATGTACAACTGCATTTACTGTAACACTGTAATTTACAGAGGTTAGTACTTAACACCATGTAACACATACTTGGCACATAACACTAGCTCGATATCCAAGTAAAAGCTTCTCAGTGATAAACATGAAACAATAATGAGACTGATAAAAATTAACGGACATGAGAGCATGGGAAAATAGCCTCTATATCAACAACATAATACTAATACAAAACAAATATATGCTTCCTTACAGGTAGGCTATATCCCCTATCTGACAACATACAGATCTTACACTCCCATAAATCTGACTACGAAATTTATTATTTAGTACAAGTTTACTACTAGTAAATGACTAGGCATGTTTTGATTGACTGGTTATTTGATGAGGTCAAAGTCATTATGAGTGTAATTTCTATTTTGTTGTGCCATTACCCATGATGAGCAAATTGAAATTTAAATCAATAAACTGTGATTGAAATTTATTTTGTTGATCAGCTTATGACCGTCACTCGCATGACCATCAGGTTTGGGCATGATGGAGAGGCCAGGGGGATGGAGAGGCGAGGGGGACGGAGCATAATAAATGACTGACGCAGAGACATAGACTAACAATGCTTTAGTAGTTGCACACCCACTCTCATGACTCCAGCCAGTCCTTAACATACTGCCGACCGATCGGCATTGCACTGTGTCCACAACTGGTACTTAATAAGTTGTTATCCTGTCCTAGGCCTAACCCTGCATATTGCAGGGGTCGAACCTTCGTTCAAGGTGTTCTCAGAGACAGGGACTGTTGGAGGGTCCTGACAAGCCTGCAACCGAGGGGAGATGCTGTCTGCCCGAAAGAGGTCCATCTGTTGTTCCAGGAGGGAACTTAGAGGGTGTCTCTAACTGGTAAAAGGCAAAGACAGACTGACACCTGTTTCCAGGTGCCGCATCTAGGAGGAGGTGTCCAATCAGGGAGAGGCCCTGATTGGGCAAGAACTCCTAGCCCTAGGGCTTCTCTTTATCTACTGTGACCCTCATCGTGTAAAAGATTTAAATGTAATTAAAATAGTTCGAAACTAAAGCTTTGGTTATAAAAGAATGTATTAAATCTCTAATTTATTTTTAGGATTCATTTAACAAAACTATGGCTATTACAGGAATTAGACAACAATAAAAGTTTTATTTGTTAAAAAATATTTACTCAACAATATTTGTTGCTTAGGAGCTTATTTGGAATTATAAATTTATAAGATTATGGTTTTCAAAATTTAGTCTAAAATTAATATCGAAATTTTTAAGTGCACTATATCTTTCTTTTGTTTGTGTAAAATTGGCATGGGTTGAACTATTATATATACAACTCTAAACTTTAATTAAGAAATTGTTTCATAAAAAATAATGGCATCAATGTAGGCATACAATACATTTTCGGAAATACAGGCAGTCCATGGGTTACGACAGTCCGACTTACGAAAAAGCATATATACTGATCATAATTTATAAAATTAAATGGAGCAGGAGCAGCAGATGATGGCATTTATGATAAGATAAAGAAACTCACTGAATGCCTACGTTAAGATGCTCAGATATGAAGACAAACTTAAAAACGGAATACGACCATTAACCACGGACTGCCCGTATAAAATTTGATAACAGTTTGAATGTTTTAATAATTTTATTTATAGATTACATCAATGTAGTGACGAAACTTTGGAAGTACCTGTAATTCAAAACGACTGTTGTATGGATGAGGATGTTGCACCACAACTACCTCACACTGTACCCGAAATATTAGACTCTATCACAATCGTAAAAACAATTGAAGATTCCAAAAAAATTATCTGTCATCTTATGGAATGTCATCAGATTATTTCTCTTGATGTTAAAGGACGAGATTTAGGTAAGCAGCAAATTAAGCATAATAGTTCAGATATCTATTATTACATTTATTATTTTATAGGCACAGATAGAAGAAAAATATCCTTGATTGCCATTGGAACTTGCAATGGCCAATGTTTATTATTTGATATTCATTGCAATAACCAACTAGTGGGAAGAGGGAAGTTAAAAAGCTTGTTACAATGTAAGGAACTTATTAAAGTAAGTGTTATTTCATTCATGCAAAATCGCCTGTAGATAATGAAATGTGATTTTAGGTTATGCATGATTGCTGTCTAATTCGGTCAGCTTTGGAACTATGTTTTGGCATAAGACTAAATAGTATTTTTGATACACAGGTGAAATAAGTATTAACGTACTTAAAAATATAAAAGATATAAAAATTTAAAATATGCTTAAAATATTTCAGTGTGCGCATGTTGTTATTGAAGGACATCGATGTGGAAAAAATCCTAGGTGTATTTCTCAAGAAACCCTTTTGTATATTAGTACGACATACGGCAGAGGTGTTATAACACCCCCAGCACATGCATTGGAAAGATTGTATTTAGAAAACTCAAATTTTTGGGACACACGTCCTCTGCCTTGTAAATTGAAAGATTTCGCTGCTAGAGGGGTGTTAGCACTTTTACCTGAAGTATATAACAACATGAACCGTCGATTATGTGGCCCGTTAAGGCAAACATTCAGGATGTTATGTTACGGAAAGTGTATTGAACCAGCAGAGCATTGCGCGGTTCAAGTTCAAACGCCAGGATTACCGGTAATCATTTCAATACCTTTTTTTTCACTGGCAAATTTGAAAGGTATTATATTTTAGTATGCATGTTGCAAGGGAACGAATACAGATTGCAGATGTAGAAGTTTTTCGTTAACTAGCCAATGTTCGAATCAAAGTGTGCCATGTACAAGATGTGGATCGTTAGATTTGACTTGTGAGCCAACGTCATGTAAAACTCCTTGCAAAGTACCTACATTTAAAATACCTCTAAACAGATCCGTCTCTCTAAGTCATTGCACACCAAATAGAAATCGAAAATGCGCAGGGAAATTGCCAGCGAGAGTAACCTGCAATTGTGTTCAATGCACTCAATATTTCGCTGGGAGACCATGTGCAATGAGAAGATACTGTGCTTGTACGTCTAAAATTGCAAGTTGTAATTGTGTTCGGTGCACTGGACTATGTTGTGCACCAAAAATAAAAAACAAAAAATGCCAGAGCAATGTTTGTGTTTCTTGTAGTAAAACTAGATCATTATGTACATGCATTTCACCGAAGAAGACGTGCAGGAATAAAAGGAGTGAATCAGCACATTGTTGTTGTTCTGTATGTACACAAATGAAATTAAAAGCGATTTGCAATAAGCGAAGCAGATGTAAAAAAAGCTGTTACAAGAGAAAATTACCTCTAGTTAAAAAATGTGTAACACCCATAAGAAGAAAAAGAAAATGTTCAAATCAAACTTGTGTGCCAACTAGGCAACCTTCAGTCTGTTTGTGTAAAACATTAAAAGCAGAGTTCGATCCACAGCCTTTGAGTTTAGTTCAAAGTGGATGGAAATTACAAGCAGATATGGAAACAGACACGAATAGCGAGAATGAGGAGATAGTTGAAGTAGAACTAAATGTCTCTGAATGTAATGATGGAGAAGATTCTGATGATGCAAATGCAGATGATGCAGATATTGTAGATGATGCAGATGACGCAGATGACGCAGATGACGCAGATGATGCAGATGATGATGAGGATGACGAGGATGTCAGCAATGAGGATGATGAGGAAGAGGAAGAAGATTTTGAAACTGAAATTTTACCTTCTGGTAAGGGAACGTTTCAATGCTTATGGTGGCAATGGCTGATAATTAATTTTAATTCAATGTTAATTATTTTGTTTAGCAGCAAAACGAAAACGATGACGAATTATTCGAAAGGTTTTTTTTTTATTTAAAGTTTTTTGATGCCATTTTCATGTTTAACTAATAATGGAATAAATTTCAAAGAAGTTTGTGTAATACAACATTATTATAAACAAGATTAAATTTAGTTATGAAATAAAGATTTTCTTAGTGGCTATGTTTATATCAAGGCATGAAAATATTATCATAATTGGTCAACCAATATAACGTTTATATGTAATAATTATACAGGCTGGGACCTGTAGCGAACTAAGAAGTGGGGGCAAAGTGAGCGGGTCCGCCCTAGATGCCAAGGTTGTTATTAGAGGTGCCATTTGGAGTGCAAAGGGTGTCACCCATGTCATCACTGGGTCCCGGAGATGCAGGGCTGCGGGGTAATTTGATAATTTCGTGGCACATTTTAGCTGGTCAATTACAAATAATGTGACTGCCATGAAAATGAGATTTTTACGTCTTGACGTTAACATAGCCACTACAAAATTTTTTAGTATTAAATATATTTGCAAAATATTGCATTGTGTGATATTTGTTACTCTTTTATTTTAACTATAATTCTACTTTTTCAAAACATGTTGAGGATGCAGTATGTGAGAAATTTTGTTCTCATGGTAAGACTAACTTATTCTTTATTTGAATTGGATTAATGCTGTGCCCTAGTTTAACGAGCATCAGTTTGTCGTTATTAGTCGATTCCAGAATTATGTACCTGCTATCTATGGTTCTATAAAATGCGTAAGTAGTTTTTATCTTTCAAATCGTTTTCTATTTATAGTTCATCCCGGACATTCTCAGTTATTTTTGGTTTAAATTATTTAAATTTAATAATTCTTTTTGATAAATGAATCTGTAGGACTAATAAATTGAATAAATTGAAACTTGTCAAACTTATATTTTTTTAATTACACTTTTCTTTCATTCTTAATATAGTTATGTAAATGAAAACACGAGATAAAACTCAACTTGTTAGTAGTGTTTATCAGTTATTAACTTCAAAATTCCAAAGGGAAATTGTGTTGGCTTTAAAGTGTATAGATATATTTATTTGGCTTTTCCATAGGCTTTCTTTATATGATATTAACTTTTACTCAGTAGGAAAATATTACAGATCCTTATTGAGTTTACCATATATGAAATATTACTGAAATATTACGATTCTACAGCTCTGAATTATTGTGACGTATTTGTTTATGTATATGCTTTTACTTTTATAACTGTAATTTTAAATGGCAATTAAATAAAATGAACTTTAATCTGATTAGCAAATAAGTGCTCACACTATTTTTTTAATACTACGACTAAACATTATACATTTATTATAATTTTTTTTCATACTTAAAGAGGCACACAACCCAAAAATGATTTTTTTTCCTATTTAAAGAGGATATTTTTCTAATACTAACATGTGAATATTTGTTATTTGACATGTTTAATAATAGAAATAAGTTAAAAAGTAATTCTTATTTCTGATTTGCTG
>JAQFZN010002415.1:0-11484 GCA_034687075.1 Geophilus carpophagus | reverse complement strand
GCTTCAAACCGGAATGATAAACACGAACGAAAACCGATAAAAAGAGTATTTTGGATGGAATGTGACCGGAACGAAAAATTTTTCAGTTTTCAGACTATTTTTAATAAAAATAAACTTTATTTTCATCTAATCAAAAAAAAATCTTTCGATTATCAAAAATATCATAAAATTCAAACTAATATATTCTATTATCACTATATTACCACAATTTCCTGTACAAAATACAACTTACCATTCACCCTAAAACAGGAAAAGAACACCAGAAACTTAAACAAAAACCAAAACAAAAAAATAATAATTCAAAAACAATCAAATTTATAAAATTGTTTATCGGTCCATTGATTTAAACAAACGAAAAAAATAATAATAATAAATTTTTTTCAATCCAAGACAATATTGAAAAAAAAAAAATTGGACTCGTAATATTTCCATCGTCTAGTGTATCACTTTAAAATTGAAGAGATTTCCATCTCTTGCCACGATTTAGGGAAATTACCTTCGCATTAAGGAACACGCCGAAGGGCTGGCAGCAATGGAGGGAAATTTTTTTTCTTATTTTTTATGAGTTCGATCGAATGACGAGTGAGGCAATGCTATGTGCAAAGTAATCCCCATAAAATGTCAGTCGCTTGTGCCATTCTTTTAATAATAACTCCATCACTTTACGAGACAAACAGCAAAATACAATCCAAATCGACACTCAACATAATTTCTATCTTATTTTACAAAAAAAAAAAATAAAAAAACCTTTTTTTAATTCTTGCTTTTCATTCTCTCGTTAATAAATGGATTCTATCGATAATGGCGCCAGATAAAAAAAGCAATCATAGCGTGAAAAATTTTCTCTCTCTTCTTAGCGCCCCTCTGGTCTTGCACGTCCCTCTTTTAGATAAGTCTCGAGTATATTGGAGAATGAATGCTGAGTGTGGGACCTTTTATTGGCGCGTGCACCAAAGCGGATTGCCCATCTCGTGCATTGCTGATGTTCCTACAACTGGAAATAGGAAGGGTGTGGTCAGCTCTTGATGCGCTAGAGGCCATCGCCCATCATATCATTCCACTCTGCATCCACGCGTGGATCGAAAGCTGGGAAATCCTCGTTGAAAGTCGCCTCGATCGTATCTTGAGGATGCGCGCGCGCAAGAAACGCGAAAATCGACTTAGCTTCAGGCTTTCGAAATCGCAAAATAAATCGAGTTTTCAATTACAATCGTATCGTTTATCATTCATCCATTTATTTTGTATTTGATGTTGTGTATTCATTTTATAGCACGGATTTGTTCTATGTTATTCATCCACATTTATAATATAAATTAGATTTTATACAAATCAAAAAGTATATCGCAGTTTGTTGGGTAGTTAACCTAAAGAAAACTAGAGGTCTCGCAAGTCAGATAGACCCTTTTATAATAATTACTTGGAATGGTGCTGTTTGCTCAGTCTCCAGATCCGGTTTCCTCAACTCTCATGTTATTTGTTTCAGGTGTTCCAGTTTTACCGAGATCACATAACTTCCTTTACAATTTCGTTTTAAACGACTAAAATGTAGTAGCAAATAAAATTATCAAAAATGTAAATAAATTTATTTCTATTTAATTTATTACCAATTTAAAATACAAAAATCAATTTCAAACGTATAGATCCCAGCAAAGAAAATAAAAACAACAACAATAATAAAAAGAGGACACAAAGGAGTTAGTTTGGATTGAAATCCATTTTTTTCTCATGATGTCACATTGGTGGGTGACTTCTTTATCAGGTGGAGAGGGGAACGTCGTTTCCCCTATTGTTCCCCCCTCGAGATTTAGCGGATGCCGTGTGGACGGCAGGTCAAAAGAGATGGCAGCGCAATTTTCCTCATTATCTTGAGCAAATATTTTTCCACCCATCGCCTGCTCTCAGCTTCAATCGGTGCCGAGTCATCGAACAGATTGTAGCCACAGACGCGCTCTCTCTACACCGACAACAGCTTCGCCACACATTCGACCGACTTTGCCGAAAAGATTTTCCTTTTTGTGGCTCGAAAAACTGGCTTATGTCGGTCAGTGATGAGAGGTCACCGAGCGCGCATAACCGTCAACACTGGATGCACAACCGACAAACCTGGTGCGCTGTAACGAGGCTGGTTTCAACTTCTTTCGCTCGAGGGGGCAGCAATCACCGAAGGGACATGGCGACGCTTTTGCGACATTGTCTCGCGTGACCGGAGGAAAGCTCGAGGCGACAACCGCATCCTAATGGCGGCCAAGTCGTTGATGAACGACTTCAATCCGATGACGACCCCTATCCTTCGCTACAATGAGAGCTTGTCGTGAGAATTTTTTCCTCTCATCTCGGCTCTTGCTCATCATGACGAGATATCGATCGCTTTTTCCACTTTTTTTACCTGCCCAACATCAACGACTCTTGCAACTAATAAATTTTTCCCAACTTTTATGTTTATTCCTTTATCTGTTTCCGGAATGAGCAGTTGGATGACTTTATCATATTGCGCCGAAACGTGTATCAAACGAGAGCATAAATTCATCTCTCTCGCTATATCTCGTTCTAAATCACGTAGATACGTAATAAATATTTGAATTCCACGTTTTAAATTAAGCAAATGAAATCAATCGAGTTTAGTTTCGAGTCGGGTGGAAAGAACCGCGAGAAAAACAGTGGATTTGTAGAAAACAGTTACGACGAGAAGCTGGTTTCAATTAAAGAAAATGGCTTCTGTAACAAGAGGTCTATTACACGCTTCGACTGAACACACCTTTTACTCAGTTCTGCTTCACAGGTGATACAACTTTGCCAATTTCAACACGCTTCAATCTTTTCATTACTTCAAATTAACATCCAATTTTTCCCCTATCGATATTACTACCCGATGGTTCTAATCCTCTTAAAGAATCAACTCAATTCAAACAGCCATTATTCAAATTGATGCTTAAAACATGATCACCATCTTCCTTCGAATCGAAACTTTTCTCAACTTGTAAAATTTGTTTTTCTTTTCAGGAGGTGGAACACAAAGGAAAACCTTGAACGTGTTGGCGATCGTGTAATTTGAGCGGTCAATTGTTTCTAAATGCCCTGGGTTCAGGTGGCGGAACGCAGGCTGGTCGCATGAAACTGGACTTAAAGACACAATTGAGCGTATAGCGCTTAGGACAGGGCGGTCTTTAGCGTCTTAACGGGTGCAGCTGCCCAACGCACTCGCAGTTGCTGGCTCCCTTCGCCGAGACGACATAAGAGACACACTTATCGGTCTGGAATTGCCCTGATTTAACCAACTGGATCCTTTTTCTTTCTCTTCTTGACAAGAACACTTTTTTTTTCATTCTCTCTTCGTGTTTGTGTACTGAAAAAAAGTTTGTACAAAACAACAAGGAAATAATAAGTATTTATTAAAAAGTTTATTTCCAACTTTTATTACGTTTCGTTTTGAGTTAAAGTTGTGTATATGTGAAAAGCTAATTTAGTTTGTAAGATTAGATAATGTTTTAAATATGTTTTAAACGGAATTTGAATTGTACAATGGCAGTTTGAGCTATTTTACGCATCACAAGGTCCTCGTTACTGGCTTTTCTGAGCAACGGTTGTAAAAGTTTGAACGTTGCACGTGGCTCGATTGTCGACTAAATTATAGGTTGGAATCTTAAGTGGAATTCAGGTCTAATTGAATCGTAAAACACACGCATTAAGTCCATCGTAATGAGATCCACCAAACATGCACGTTAATTCCAACTGATTAAGACAGTAGCGTGCGTTCTGCACTGATTTGATGACTAAGATTTTACATCGCTTTTAACAAGCAACACAAATAAATTAAATTTAGCAGTTTTTCACTCGACTTTTAGCGTTGGAGAGAAATATTATTAATTTTTGATTTTATATTCATTTTATACAATATTATTAAAACGTGAAAATTGAATTGTCGATCAGCAAAAAGTGCATCAAGGGGTGCCATGTGAACAGCACCACCTGCTTGAGTGCAGTGTTGGTGCGCACATGGCATAGCTGCTGTTACTGTTAATGGGTCAATAATACGAAATTTCATTGACGACTGTAGTTGCGAAAAACTTCCAAATGACCCACCTAGCGCCTCAGAAAATGACAATCTCCCAAACAAGCATATCTTATATACAGCCAAGGCCCTGACAAGAGGGGACTGACAGGGCTCTAGTTTGGGGACCCGATTAAAATTGACCAGAATTGACCAAAAACGATTAAAAACGACCAAAAATAACCAAAACTGACTAAAAATTAACCAAAAACGACCAAAAATGACCAAAAATAGACAAAAAATGTCAAAAAACGACTATAAATGACTAAAAATTGAGCCAAAAACGACCATAAAATAACTAAAAATTGACCCAAATGACCAAAAACGATTAAAAACGACCAAAAATAACCAAAACTGACCAAAAACGACCAAAAATAAACAAAAATTGACAAAAAATAACAAAAAACGACTTTAAATGACTAAAAATTGAGTCAAAAACGACCATAAAATAACTAAAAATTGACCCAAATAACCAAAAATAACTGAAAATTGACTCAAAATGACCAAAATTGACAAAGAGAAACCAAAATTGACCAAAATTGACAAAACTTGACCAAAATTGACAAAACTTGACTAAAAATGACTAAAAGAGATCAAAAATGACCAAAAATAACTAAAAGAGACCAAAAATGACCAAAAATAACTAAAAGAGACCTAGAATGACCAAAAATGACTAAAAGAAACCAAAAATGACTAAAAGATTCCAAAAATCACCAAAATAGAACAAAATTGACTAAAAATTACAAAAATTGACAAAAATCGACCCAAAACAACAAAAATTAGAAAAAAATTGATCAAAAATTAACCCAAAATGACTAAAATTTAATCAAAAATAACCAAAAATGACTTGACAAAATACAGACTGACCCCACCTGTGTTCCCGGCCTGGGGCCCCGCGTTTGAATATGGGGGCCACGTATACAACCTATCCTCACTTCTGGATCACCATGCGTCAATCACACCATCATGACTCACCATCTCCCCTTGAATGACCCTTTTCTGTAGTGATCATCAACAAACTGAGAACGCTTTTAATATTGATGACACCCAAATTAATTTACTGCAAAACGAGTGACTCGCGACCATCCGAATTACCCGTCATGTGCCACATGGCGCCCCCAGTGGTTACTCGCGCGCCCACACCGCATTTTATTCAACGATCTGCAGTAATTTGTAGCTTGTAACGTTACAAAACGCCTATTAACATCTCTCTATGACCTAGCACCATATTTCCCACTCGACTTCTGCTGCTATCAGAGAGACGTCTGTGTTGCGGGTGCACGGGGCGAGGGAGAAATGAATTCGGGGCCGTCCCTCGATTGCTTTATCTGCTACTGCGAGGTCTGCCGATAAACGGGAGCTAAAATTTATAGAGGCGAGCGGCCGCCATAAAACACGTGGGCGCGAGTTGCTGCTCGGGGAGCAACGCAGCGCGGCCCGACACACGTTCTTAATGTTTCGTATTATTATCAGCTATCAGCTGGCGTTGCCTGGGGTCTCTCTGGTGCTGATACGTTTATCGACGAAACGAAGCAACGCTTTTGCTTTGCGAGTTTCCACCGCGCTCTCTCTGCACACACCCACACTCTGCCGGCGGTCAGTGTTGCAAGTGCTAGACCTTTCGCCCCTTATTGTAATTGGAACGTCTTGTCCTTCTGGTCAACGCATGTGTTTGCCAAAGGGTTGCAAACTATGGGGTCATTCAAAGTTTGGTGCAGCAATTTTCAAACTTTTCACTCTTTTTTTGATTTATTTATTGATTTAGGGATAAATATGGGTTTTTGTGTTTGGTTTGTTGTTGGGAAGTTGAGTTATTTTCGTAAATGAGTGATTAAAAGGGAGTATTGGGTTTGAAAAGTATTTGGTTGATCGATCAGATCGATTTGGATCCTGTGTGATTTGTGGCACATTGTCCACAAAACCCAGCTAACTCGAAATTGGGAGCCAGGACCGAAGATGAGAGAGAAGAAAAGTCAACTCTGGTGGGATTCATTTGTACTTTATTGATGGAGAAAGATGGGAAAAGAGAGAATTAAGATGGCGACAGAGAGAGAGAGAGAGAGAGGGGGGCAAAGAAAAAGTGGGGATAAAGGGGATCGAGGTGCAGAGAGGGGGTTGTTGAGCTCGCACCGATTGGTTGTCGGGTGCGTGCGGCGTGATAAAGATGTGTGTGGGTGGTGGGAGTGGAGAGCACCCACGAGAGAGCGTCCGACAATGGCGGACCTCGTTTAATTGGGTAAATATTGGGCGAGACTCGCGACCTCGGCGCCAAGCGGCACTTTTTAATCGGATTGGGGCGCCACTGGAAAATTGAAGCGCGTTTTCAAAAGCCGAACAACGGCGCGCGCGCAGGTTATCGCGAGCAGCGCAGAATCGCTCGTGCACTCGCTAAAGCGTATAGTTTGTCACGTGAGGAAAAAATAGAAAGTAAGGGTGAGTGGGTAAGTTTGCAGTAGGGGATCAGTAAGCGAAGAGCTATTCAAAACCTTTGTACACACACATACAGACAGAGAGACACGAGTGCGTGTGTATGATACTCAATTTCTCCCCTTACAATAAACAATCTTTTGTCCATGTTATTATTCTAATGCATAAACATGTTAGTCTGGGCCGGAGTTGCCCTTACAGGGGCCCAGGGCAACAAAAAATAATAATTATTGAAATTTTTATTTTTCATAAATATTTTTTGTATCAAAATTTTTTTTTGGGCCCGGGGCCCTGAGTCATGTGGATGTATTTTGAAGGCTTAAAAAATTATTGAAATGTAATTTTTAAACAAATTTATTTTTTATACTAAAAAAAATGTTTTAGGGATTGGGCCCGGGGCCCTGAGGCATGCTAATATATTTGAGAGCACCGAAAAAAACAATTATTGAAATGTAATTTTTAAAATTTTTATTTTTTATATTAAAATAAATTTCGGGCCTGGGTCCGGGGCCCAAAAATCTGTACGAAAACTTAATTTTTTCAAAAAAAATATTCTGCCTGGGTCTGGGGCCATAAGTTATCTGTTCTGGGCCCTAAAATCTTTACAAAAACATACTTTTTTCAAGTCTAGGAACTTTCATATCTGCCGGCCCTGTCTATATCCCTCTTCCGGCCCTGATGTTAATGAATAAATTTATTTAATGCTCATTGATTTATTTTTAGTCTTTTATTATTTTATTATCCACAACTTTATCCAGTTGTATGTACGGTTTGTTTTTCCGTAAAATGATATTAAAATTGCATGATGTATTTTTTTCCTCGAACCGAAATTTAATCTACGATTCGCGTATCCATTTTGACATTCAAAATTTATTATGTTGTATTGCAATTTTGTATAATATTAAGTTGTACAACATTCATTGCGTTTATTTATCTGTGTGCAAGTAAATTGATTTTTTTCTCTTTCATTTCAACAACTTATCATTCCCAGACGAATTCTGTTGCTCAATTTCCATTTCTCTAGATGCCAAGGTAACGTTCGTGACGTATCTTATTTGTTCTCAAATTAAATCATTATTCCCATGAATCACAGTAAATTGCGCGCTAATGCCACGCACGTAAGAAAAGAGCACAAGACGAAGCAACGCGTGCGCACAACGAATGGGATGAGACAAGAGGGAATTTCAAAATAATAAAAACTCGTGTCTTACAAGAGCTGGACTTTAATTATAATTAAAAAAGCGAAACCAAGTGGGAATGTAATGCAGTTAATAAAAGATTACTATCAGCAATAATAAGTGACTAATTTTTTCGCGTGTTTTGTTTTTCCAAACTCAAATGACATCATCCGCTTTTGAATTCCCAAACGTGAAACGTACCTAGATTCTCTTTTGTTTTGTCAAAATGAACGGTAATAAGCTGTAGATTAGTCAACTCATCATGACATGTTTATCTCAAATTTAACACCCTGCACACGCGTTAATAACGGTGCAGAAATTAATGAGCCAACAGATAAGCTGGAGACAGCACGAATCGCTTATGCAAATTTCATTCAACTAAATGTAATAATCCAAAATTAAAATTCACTTGGAGAATCGCCAACTGCACACTCAAAATCACTTGGGACAAAAGCGCTATTTATTATTAAAAAAGCAAACCCATTATCTTTAAACGAAAGAAGGACGTTTGTGTAAGCTTAGGAAAATTCCAAAAATGACGACATGGATTTAAAACGGGTTTTATTCTATTGCTTAGTGACGTGAGGATAATAAAATATTAGCATTTAACCGGTTCATATCACTTTAGTCGAACTTGTTGTTAAAATATTGGCGATCACCGAAAGGGTTGTTATAATTATGGCAATTTTTAATGAAGATAATACTAGAAAAATTTATTTGTTATTTTTAAAATTAGCAAATTTAAAAATTAAAATAAGTACAAAATAGAAAATTAAAAAATATTTAAAGAAATAAATATAAAAATAAATGAAATAAAAATAAATATGAAAATAAAAATAAAATTAATAAAAATAATAATAATAAAAATAATAATAAAAATAATAAAAATAAAAAATAAATATTCATTATGAAACTTTATACAAAACATTTATTCAACATAATATATATCCCCGTTATGTAACTCGAGAGCAAAGAAAAAGTTGAGGTGCTTAATGAGCAATTTCTCTTTATCCTTTTCAGCCAGCTGTTAACGTTTGCAAACTTTTATGGCAGCTAATTAGCTTGCCACTGGGTGCATTCTTATCGTTTTTTCGCAACATCCTGACTCGGCGAACCAATGAGCTGAGACGAGCTAAGAAAGATGACGAGTTATGCGTTCGGAGCTTGCGTCAAACGACTTTCCTCCATCTTAACCCGCCTCAAACGGGCCAACGTTTGTCTTCTTGACACATGCACTCATCGGCAACGCTGCACAACGCATTCCAAATAAAACACATGAACATAACTTAATTTATTTACCCTCAAAAAAAAAAAAAAATAAATAAATAAAAATAAAACAAACACAAAAAACACTCACTTTGTGAAAACTTATTTCGAAACCAATAAAAAAATCAATAAACCAAAACAAAAATCACGAAAAATCGTGCATCTGGAGCGCACATGAATTTCTAGAATCTATTTTCTTCACTCGACCAATAGCACGGTCGCTGAATTTGCGGGCTAGGGACAAGGAAACGCAAAGGCGCTGATTAGCCGGCGTGCACCAAGAAGTCCAATTAGTGCTTCGTTTACTGCGATCAATCTTTGGGTAGTGCGTTGAGATAATTACTCCGATAAGGGGGCCCTCGGCCGGCGAAGCCGCCTCGGCTGATGAGCTACGGCCTCGACTATTGTCAAGAGAGGCATCGGCGAGAAGAGGGGAACGCATTCGGAACGCACGTCAAGACCCATCGAGACGATAGCCATGTGGTTTACTATTCTTTATTACGACACCCCAGGTTAAGAGTAAATAACGCGCAGGCTGACGTTCATCTGTGGGCGCATGCGCAGTTTTAAACTCTTTTACTGCTTCAGGGGATGGAACAAAGATGCGGACATTTGCAAAGACGTTCATTTCGGCCACGAAGACACCCAGCTGACCACTTAAAAGCACGAACGCCTCAATCATCCCGATTTTAAGTGTCACCGCGCTATCTTGTGCGAACTGTTAATAGCTCCGTGGAAAGTTGTAAAAATTTTGCAAAACTTTTTTATTTGTTGGCGAAAAGAAGGTGAACAAAGTTGTTCTCGAGTTGGGTGATTCGTCTTTTTTCTATGTTTGTCAAGGTCTCGGTTAATTTGAGACCTTTGAACGTGAAGCCAATTATTTTCACGTTTAATTTGGTTGGCGTCTCAACGCGACCGTTTATTCCTTGCCGCACTTCCGGCAATCGTCCAAGTTGCAAATGAAGCAGAAAAACCACCGTTCGTTTCTATCCCATTAACAGGATGATGGACGAGGAGAGACGACAACCCAGATGAGTGGCTAAGGTGACTACATGTCATAGTGACAAACTATAATTAGGTTTATGTGTAGCAAATCTTAAAATTAACTACACGTCAACTGTCGTCTCTCTTGACGATTACTGAATGCTTTTGCACAAGGTTTTCCGTGTATATTCAAATGTTTATTCAGCAACAAGTCAAGTGATTCAATTATTGGTATAACGGTTATTAATAATTTTAAATTATTTTGTTTGTTTTGTAATTAAATGGAGAATAATATTAAATGTTCTGTTTTTGTTTTGGTGGTGTTTGTTTCTTGTTGTGAATGAAACTTGTATGTTTCATTCTATATTTTAACACTAGGTGGTGGATACTGATGGTTAAAATTATTTTTTGGTTTTATTCCGGTTTTTCTCCTAAATATGCATCATTCGTCTAAATTTTAGATTTCTGAGTGTAAAATATTGAAAATTAAATAATACATAATAAAATTGATTAATTTGTTATTATTATGGTATTAAAGTTTCGGAAAATTGTTGTAATTTAAACTTGGAATTAAAAAATATAATTGAATAATTCTAAATATTTCATTACAAAATTATAATATTTGTATGTGTGCTAAACTATTTTTAAAATTGCTTTAAAAATTTTTGGTAGGTTTTATTTCATCGATAGATGGTGGCTCTGTCTGGGGGATGTTCTGGGTCGAGTGACGTTGAAAAGATGGCTGACACGAAGAAGCAATTCATGACTAAACATCTGTGCTCCTGGTGTCGAAATTTAAAAACTACAACTTGGCATATTTACATTAATTAAAGATTAGTGACTTGAAAATATTTCTTTTTTCCCTATCATTTAAAATTTTACTTTTTTAAAATTAACTTTTAAACCTTGAGCAAATAATGTTAAATTCAGCAAAATCTATAATATCTAGTCTCGCGTGATCGACATTATGTGTTTTCTTTCTTTTTTGACTGTCCGCCGCAATCTGGAATGGTTTTAGCGAATCTGCTGTTTCGTTCTGCTATTTTTTCAACTGACATTTTGCATTTCTATGTATCAAACATCGACTATATCCTCAATCTACCGATGCCTTATTAAGTACCAAAGTATCTTTAATGTTGTAACTCGCATATTGTGAGCAATCCATCAACATTGATATTATTTTCTAATAAAATAATTTTAAAAAATTTGTCTTTGTTTTCAATATATAATATTGTTTACCCAATTGGATCATTCACGGAAAAAGTGATTTCTAATTCAGAAAAGGTTGGGAACCTGTGATTTTAAGCTAACGATGCGTGTAGAATGAGGAATATGCAAAAGAAAAATGGTGAGGTAAAATTTGAAATTAATTCTCACTTGAAATTCTTTTCAGGTTTTTATTTTCCAATTTTCACTAAGTTTTTAGATGTTGTAAATCAGTTTAACATTTCTATCACAGGGGTTGTAGTTGATCATTCTTCTCGGTGGCAAAGAGAAGATCATGTCAGGCAATCTGGAAAAAACAAGAGTGGAGTTGATGTTTATTATTGTGTCCCTGACCATAGGTCTGTATGCATAACT
>JAQFZN010002414.1:0-11484 GCA_034687075.1 Geophilus carpophagus | reverse complement strand
ATTTAAAAATTTAAAAAAATTTAAAAATTTAAAAAAATTTAAAAATTTAAAAAAATTTAAAAATTTAAAAAAATTTAAAAATTTAAAAAAATTTATAAATTTAAAAAAATTTAAAAATTAAAATGCAAATTACTAAAATGATATATTTCAGGTATAAAGAAGAAATTTGGAACAATATATAATAAGCTAACCTGATAGTGAACTGATGATCAGAAGGTATATCCAACCCATATTGGATGAAAAAAATCTAAAACTAAAGAAATGTTAAGTTGCTCTACCTTATATTAGGTTGTATCCCAAGAAATTTCACTTTCCGGAGGATGTGTGTGAAGGAAATGAAGGAAAAGGTGTGAAACTAAACTTGTGAGTATATTTAACACTAACTTAGTTCATGCATCCTTTTATGGGTATTTTAAAACCACTATTTTACTATGTGATGAAATTGATTTTATTCAATTTTATTTCTAGTTTAAACTAGTGCACAGGGAAATAAATTAATAGAAAGGAAGCATTAGAGCAGAAATGAGTCTTTCTTTGCTAATTTGAGTTGACCAAATGCTTTTTACAGAATTTGTAAATGGTAAATATGAAATTTATATAATTTTAATATATTTTTCTCTTTTTTTTTTTAGCTGAATCAATAACCAACTGCATTAATTTTTTTTAAATTTTGGGCACTTATTTAGAATGGTAATTTAAATTGTAAAAAATAAATAATTTTATTATTTTATACATTATTGGTGCTTAAATCTTTAAAATATAAGTAATTTTGCTTTGAATGATTATTCTCAATGGGAATACCCAATGTGTCATCATTTGATTAATCATGATATCAGGAAATGTGTGATTAATTGTATGAAAATTTGTTATCAAGATTATATATTTCATCTATGAATGAACACATGAATGAATGATTAATTTTGGTTTACACCTACACATGTAAAAATAATAGTAATTACTAATTATTATTATTAATTAAGTAATATTTAAGTATTAATTAAGTATTTTTAAAAAGTTTGTATAGTGTAATAGAATTGAAATGGATGGAGCTGCCCTTGAACAGGTACAAGTATAAAAACAAATTACTGCGTCCTGGAATAATGGCATGTGTTTATATTATAATAAATTTATTTCTTATTACTGATATTAATTGTTTGATAAATTAAAATTATAAGGTTTTTTTCAATTACAGAATTTTTTGGGAAGTTGGCGTCGTTAGAATTATTCTTGGGCGCCAATTTGTGGGTGGAAAATAGCTTTCTGTCTCCATGCTTAAGTCATGTCGGTTCCCATGTGAACAGACAAGTATTGCATATAAGATGGCTAAATATGTACATAAAATTACTGATTTAGTTTGGTTGATTCATTATACAGAAAAATATTTTTATTTTTATTGTTAGAAAAGGAAGAAAATATTTTTCTTTGTACGGTAATGAATTAACCAAACCGAATAAGTAACTTTAACTATAGTTTTAACATTGTTATTTTTGCATCCAGCATAATAAAGGTATTATGGGAGAATTTATGGTTTAAATTTAACCCTTCTGTGAGTTTTAATACAAATTTGGACACATAGTTAACAGTTTTACCAAACAATAAGACATTTATTTCTTCATACTTTTCCCAGGGTGAATGATCTTTTGTTGGAAATACTAGAAAACACCTAACCGAAGTGATTTATTTCAAATTTATGCCATAATTTATAAATAAATCAAATTGAAGGAACAATTAATTCTACAGCAGAGACATGGAAATATAGCTTTAATATTATTTTATTCCTTATTTTAAAAAATATTATACTTGAAACTATAAAATTATTTGAAAATTTTAAATAATAAGTTTGAAATTTTATTGATTTACAGTAATACGACGTGTTAGCTATATGAATTTACACCAGTTACATTACCAAACTGTCGTTTTAGTCGTTTCAGTTTTCGCGAGATGACATTTCCTTTAAAAGTTCGTTTTAAATAGCTAAAACGACAAAAATTTAAACGGATTCTCACGTCCGATTTATAAACATAAAAACTAACGAAGTTTTCAGCTTATTTGGCAGCCATTATTTTTTAGTTTGATCTAATAATGGTTTGCCATAATAGTAGCATGGAACATGATAGTAGCAAATTTTCAGCCAACTTTATTCTACATCTGTTGTTTTATCATGTTTTATTTAATTTATTTAAATTATTTAAAACAAATGTTAAAAAAAAGTCGTTTTAGTTAGAAAACAGCTACTGATTTATACTTATTTTACATTCTATATATTTATTTCAAACATCAGTTTTTGTAGCAGAATATTTGCCATTTTTGGTTATTAAATCGAAAAATTTGCTCAAAACAGAAAAAATATAAATATAAACTCTAACTTTTATTCAAGGACAGCATTTAATTGTAAAAATAGCATTTCTTTCCATTTTTTAAAACACAATTGTTTACATGTTAGTAATAAATATATTTCACCTTTAAAAATACTTTTTCTATTCTAATTATTAGACTTAATTACAATGTTTATACTTTTTATGGAGGATAGCAAAAAAAAAGAAATTAACTCACAATTTCATGCTTATTATTTACTTAAGCATATTTCCTGCAGTAAATTAAACTAAGAATAGTTTTCAATATGAGAAAATTCTCACTTGAATATGTGCAAGGTCGAATTCGTCTTTAGCGACCTTCCTTTGAAAGCAGGGATTAACTGAGCTGAGTAATTACACCACAGTTGGATTAAGCCTAACAATTATAAACAAGGTCATGTATTGATGACACAAAACATTCTATTTAACTCATTTCAATGCATCTATTTCCTATTAAAATCAACAAAAATACTTTTATATAAATAAAATGCTAAATCATCACTTTCTCTATTTTATACATTTTTTAATCTAAATTTAAATTAAATATTTATACTTACCAAACAATTGTGTCAATATACATTATAAAAAAATAAATTGAACTTGACTCAGGAAATTAGTTTACAGTCAGGAAATTGCTTTTTTTTATTTCAGTCAGTGAAAGTTTAAACAAGAAAAAAAAAAAGGTCAAACAGGTTCAGAGTGAAGCAAAGTTTGTTAGATAAAAGAGGAAAATAAACTTGAATTTAAGTGAAAAAAGAAAGTTAGTGTACTCTAGGTCAATCCTCATTACTGCAAGTCAGTCAATAGATGTAGGATCTTAACTTTTTCTATGAAGGGAGGGGAAAGATTTTCTTCATGCTTTGTTTTCAGAATAATTTCTCAGCCTTGGACTTGCAAACTTTACCTTGCCAAAAGCAGATGTGTTGCTAGTTGTCAGTTACATCTTGCCATTGTTTTTCTAACCTTCGTCCATGTCAGATGCTGTTTCTTGTTGTCAAGTAAGTCACGCTAACATGATAATTTAACATTTTAAATATTTTATTTGTTTTGTTTTCTTTTTGAGAATAGAAAAAAATTGAGTAATTATTTTTATTTTTATTTTTATTTGCTTAATTAGAATTAATTTAAATTTAATAGTTTAATTATTTTTAGTCAACTGTAATTTTAAATATTTATTGTACATATGGTCAAGTACTTTAGCTGGTACAATATTTATTATCGGAAAAGCGAAAGTAAAATACACATGAAATTTTAATATTTTGTCACAATAAGTAAAAATTTTGGGTGAAATTCCACAATTACTTTACATTTTGTTAATAATAATACTGATGCATTATTCCATCAATGAATCTATTATTACAGGAAAATAATGATCTCAATTTTATGTTTACTACTCATTTCTCTCAACTCAATTGCAAGTGCTGGTCTTTGCACAACAAATATGGGAGATGCAGGTGTTTGTGTAGAATCGTATCAATGCCAGAAAAGAATTGGTCAGTCATATCCTTTTCGTTCTTTTTGCATCTTGAAGAACAACCAAGTCGGTCATTGTTGTCCTATTAACAGTATTTTGGTAAACCAAACAACTACAGAAGGTCCAATAGTTGTACAAATTGGCACAGTATGTAAGACAAACATTTATCTGTGTAATAATTTCACACATTACTGCAATACTAATTTATTTTCAACAATACTAAGATCCCAGCACTGTAACTGGCCAATTTACTACTAGACCATCATCATTATTCACACCCAGACCTTCTGTTATTGCACATACCACATTCTCAGGATTGAGCAGTAGTAGTATTGGTCCACCATTATCTGCAGGAGCTGTTAGAGTTTTTGGTGAAAGAGCTATGGCACAAGTAAGAGATATGGAAGCTTTAGAAAACATCTTATTATTAAGAGGTATGTATGTATTTTGATTACTGTAATATTATAACAATCAGATCTAAATCAATAAAATATTTATACTTTGTACACACAAACTTCCTGTAAACAACTATTGGCTAGAGGCTTGATTCACCTTACTTTTCGTCCGCAGCAAAAATAAAGTTCTTAATATTTTAAATTTATTATACTGAAGAATGCCTTTGTTAAAAAATTACTTGGTAAGCATTTAGAATAAGAGATTCTCAATGTAGTTATGGTTGTAATCAATTTATTCTCAATTGTTACAACCATTGGCCTTTTTGCTTGCGTATTGATACAGCATGAGTTTGTTGATTATTGTGCTGTTCTACTTTAGAAAGAAACTTCAAACTTCATTTTACTGACTCGAAAATGGTTTAATTAGTTTAAAATAATAAAAAGAGAAAATTTTAATCATTGAACTGAGAAAAGACTCATGTGATTGCATCTCGTAGATGTACTTTTAAGGTAATGAGTAATGACGTAGAAGATCACATGTTTACACGAGGTTAAATTTATGAAATTTTTAAGAAAGGAGTTATTTAATGATTTACACAAATTTACAATTTTAAATGTAAGAATACTTAAATTTTAACTTTATTCACAGAAATTTTTATATTATACACATATATTTATTTTACTTATTTTAGGGTGCCTTAATGGGGTACACCGATGTTTTGTAGTCACCTGGTTTATTCCCATCATAAAGCACTTTTTTTTTTAAAGTTTCATATTTTATTCTCAAAGCATTATTGTTTTATAACTTGAAATAAAACAAATTAAGACTAAGAAAAGGCGAAAATATGTGAAATATCATTGTATTTTTTACAGGAATTGTAATTAAAGAAGGGTCCACTGAAGCCTTACACCAAGCAAGTCTTCCCTCAGATGAAGAGTCTCTTCGAATTGGTAAAAAGGCACTGGCAAACGATAAGGCAACGAAAGAAATAGCCAACCAGTTAAGTCAATTATTTATTCTCTAATTTGATTTTAAATACAATACTTTATAATTAAATTCTGCTTATATAGATTGTCAATTTTAACTGGCCGAAGCGCGGATGATCTGGCAAGAGTTAGTGTACACAACACTAATCTAAACGATTCATGTCAATTTATACCTGTATGTCGAAATCGGTATTATAAATATAGATCAAGTGATGGATCATGTAATAATCTCCTACGACGTCAATGGGGAACAACATTTACTGCTTTTGATCGTCTTTTACCACCAGCTTACGGAGATGGTATGTTGAGATTTAAATTTAAATGAGATTTAGTGTAATAATCCAAAGTAAACAAATGCCAATTGTTTTAGGTGTGTCTTCACCTAGGTTGAGTTCCACTGGGCATCCGTTACCAAGTGCTAGAGTTGTTAGTACAGCAGTTGCAAGTGATGCATATCATCCAGATTTGAATCATACTCTTATGTTGATGCAATGGGGACAATTTGTTGACCACGATTTACAATTGACACCTATTTTCACAGGTACAATAACAATTTCGTTATCAACTAATGAAAATTCTATTTAATTTTACTTCTATTCTAGTTAAGGATGGAACTGGAATTTCTTGTTGTCATCCAGACATCCGTACAAATCCACATTTGAAACATCCAGAATGTCTTGAAATCACTGTCCCACACAATGACTCTTTCTTTGGACAATTTCAACACACTTGCATGGAGTTTGTACGGTCATTGCCAGCTCTCCGGTCGCATTGTAATTTGGGAACAAGAGAACAGATGAATAGAGTGACGTCATATTTAGATGCATCAACTATTTATGGTTCAAGTGATACTGAAATTAAAAAATTGAGAACTTTTAATGGAGGTATGTATTATACATTAATAAAAGAAATAATCAGAAATTTAGAATTAATTTGTTATTTCATCACAGGAATGCTTAAAGCAAAACCATGTGGTGGAAATACTTTTTTACCGTTCAAAAATGATGGCGCTTGTCATGCAAGACATCAATTTCTTGCTGGTGATAGTCGAGCAAATCAACATTTGCATTTGACTGCACTTCATACTCTTTGGCTTCGTGAACACAACCGCATTGCTCACGAGTTAGCCATCTTGAATTTCGGGTGGAGTGATGAAATCCTGTTTCAAGAAGCAAGAAGAATTGTTGTAGCACAAATACAACATATAACTTTTAATGAATTTCTACCTATTTTACTGGGTATTTTGAAAATTCCTTGATTAATAAGTTTATACTCAATATTGAGTTTCTTTGTAGGGATAAATTTGATGCATCTTAATGACTTATTACCGTTGGAGGATGGTTTTAATTTCAATTATGATTCTCTTGTGAATCCATCAATTTTAAACGAGTTTTCAACTGCTGCTTTTCGGTTTGGTCACTCCCTAATTCAAGTAATTTTTTTTGAATTTTATTGTTTAAATTTAAAAAATTTAAAAAATAACGCTGAATTTTATATTATTTTAGGGAATAATTCATTTAAGAGCTAAATTAGCAGAAGGAGATCAAGTATTGCCATTTCGAGATCAATTTTTAACAACGTATCAAATTCACGCGAATGGATTTCTAGAAAAAACATTGCGAAGTTTATTACTTCAATCCAGTCAAAAAATGGATAAACATTTCAGTTATGAGGTACATCTGCTAAACATTTTTTAATTTTTTTAAACGCATTTATCTATTTCATTAAATTTAATTTTTTTTAGATAACCCGCCATTTATTTGAACGTAGAAATTCATTTGGATTAGATTTAGTAGCATTAGATCTTCAACGAGGACGGGATCACGGCTTACCTGGGTACAATCAGTTCAGGCGCCATTGTAAATTAACCGGAGCAAGATCATTTGACGATTTCAAATCAGAAATTGATGAAGATATTATTAAGAGCTTCAAACAAGTTTACAGGTACAAAAGTGACAGGGGACTATCCCATTTGAAGTGTTTAAATAAATTTAAAATAAAATTAGAAAAAATAATTTTTCTATAAATTTTTGTATAAGTGGAATTTAGGTATTTGGTCACATTGGTTAGCTAATTTTTCTATAAATATTGTAAAGTGATTACTTTTTTATATTACAGTCATGTTGATGATGTTGATCTGTTTATTGCTGGTATTGCTGAGAGACCTTTACCTGGAGCATTACTTGGCCCGACCTTTGCATGTATAATTGCAGAACAGTTCATTCGCCTTAAGAAAGGAGATAGATTTTGGTACGAAAATGGCCTACAGGTGTCATCATTTTCTGAAGGTATGTTAATAATGGTAGTTTTCAATTACTGTTAGTATTATTACTTATGTAATAAATTTTTGTTACATTAAATGTATTTTCAGGCCAACTTTCTCAGTTAAGAAAAGCAAACCTAGCTAGAGTCATTTGCGATAATTCTGATCTTCAAGCTGTACAGCCACAAGCCTTTTATAAGGAAGCACCTTGGTAATATCCATGTTTTCCTCATATTATTAATTTTAATAATGCTTTGCTTTTTAACTTTATACAAAAAAATGAATTACTTAATAAAAAATTTTTTGCGCAATTCGAATCCATTTGACATACACAACTATTTTTTCAAAAAAATTTAAAAATGATATTGTAACTCCTTTTACTCTAGTTTTGCGTTTGATTAATTTTTTTATAGGAATCCATCAATTCCATGTGATAGTAAACAAATTCCAAGAGTGAATTTGAATGTATGGAAAAATGAACCAGTTTTGTCTCGAAGAAATTAAGAAAAAAATGAGAAGTTTAAAAAATTACCTGAACTTAATAACAAATCATAGTTTATACTTCTGTATTACAGTAAGCTAATATGTAATAGCTAGTAATTTAAATACTTTTATAATTTTCTTTGAATAAAGAAGTTTCTTACATTATTTTTGCATTCTATAAATAAGCCTGCAATGGTACATAGAAGCCACATAACATTGTTTTAGCTGTAATACAATGTATACAGGATGGTAAAAAAGTCTGTAACTTCACTAAATATTTCTGAAAGTGCTGACAATGCACCTAATCTGATGATGGTAAAGTATTATAGTTAGGTGGGGCAATTTTTTGGTGACCTTGAATTTGACCTTGAAAGTCATTTTCAAGGTTTTTAACTTTTTAACTTCTTAACCATAAAAAATACAGCAAAATTCCCAATTAGAAAGTTGTACAGCACCATTTGTTTAGTACATTGCCACATTAAAAACTTTTTGTTTGTAGAACTTTTTTTCCTTAAAATTTAAAAAATTAAAAAATGATTTTCATTATGGGTGATGTGATTTTTATTTCAAAAAATAATTAAAATAAAGAAGTCCAATTCCAGGTGCTAATGGGGGTGACGATTGCATCACTCCGCCGGGTTGTATGGGGGCGTCAACAAGGATGACGTCCGGTTCCTCGGGAACGATTTCTGCCTCTTCTTCGGGCATTGGAGTATCGCCCTATTGAGTGCTGGAGGATGCCTCATGGCATATCTCCATTTGTTGTTCGATCTGTTGATGTTGCACTGCTTGTGGCGGTGCTAGTTGTAGTGGGGCAGGAGCCTCAGCCTGGGGTTCGGGCACATGCTGGGGTGGCTCAATTGCCATCTCAACGTCACCTTGTGCCGCGTTGCCACGCTTCTGCAGACGCTTGCGTTATCATTGGGCGTACATGATTTCACGAGCTTGCTGGCGAGCTTGTGATCTCGTAAGTCGTGGGTTTCTTGCCATGACCAGTTTTAAGAGTCCCTTTTCTACAATAAACTTCTTTGCGTAGTCGGGCACTGGATCGCCAGCTTGTATGAGAGTGGGATAGTTCTTGGGTTTATCCCCCATTTTTGGCCATACTCCTCTCTAATGACTTCTTCGCTGGAGGAGTCAGGAGGGGTGATTTGGTGATGTGATTGGCTGGTGTGCCGTCCACTCCTGCTGGTGGAGGGCTGGTCAGCTCTCTTAGAGGACAAAGTTGCATACCTCGAAGAGGTATATGTAACGGTTTGTCGAGGTGGTGACGAGGAACCAAGAGGGGGATTTCCCAGGATTTTTTCAAGTCACAATAAAATTTAATTTTTTGTGTACTTTTAAATATGGGACATTTTATTTTATTTAAGAAATAATTTAAAATGTATTAAAATATTTTTTTAGAATGCATTAGAAAATCTATTTGAAAATGTATTTAATTAAAAGTTTATTTACAATTTATTTTAAATACATTGTTTCCTTAGTAGCTTACAAGCAACTTATTTAAGTAATTTTAAAATATTTTTTTAAAAAACATAAATAGTTTACAGAATTATCACTTAACAATGAACAAATTTTTGTAATAAAGTCCTGCTGCAGAAAATGCTTGTTCAGGTTCAACTGATGTTGGTGGAATTTTCATTAATGCATTAAACAAATTTTCCAAATTTCCTGTACGTTTTCCTGTTGCTTTAAAAAAAGAAGAATCAATGTTGAATCAACATCTAATCCATATTTATATTTTGAAGGATTATTTAAATACTTTAGTAATCCAATTAAATTAATATTTCGTCGTTCAACTACTACCTTTTGTAAGGATTGCAGCAATTTAGAAGAAAAAATATTTTTATTTTTTTGTAAGTCATTTAAAATAAAAACTAACACTGTGACGGGACTCTTGTGTGACGTCATTTAAGAAAATTAAGATACTCGGTTAGTTAAAATAAAACAACCATTTATTACTTGTTAAATGGCCTTCTTAACCTAAAGTACAAAATAGTTTGACCGTACTAAATGATCGATGCAAACATGATAATATAAAAATATAAAAGGAGAGACTTCACTCACTCTCTCTTAGAAAGAGTGGACTCGCCTGCACATAACACTAGAATAACATTAGTAAAATTGTACATTTAAATATATAACTGGAAGGAACAATGTAGACATTAACAGTTAAAATTAACGGATTAAAGATTACTTATTATATATATTATCAGCAGTATTAAGAATTTAATGTTAACATTATATAATACGACTAATCACTATGATAGATAAATGAACTAGTATGACTTTTAAGTGGAAATTAACTACTAAATGAATTATGAAATATAAACTAAACTAATAGTAAAACTCAACTAAAAAGAACTTAAAGATAGGAACTGCGTGCCGGTCTAGGGGGAAAACGCTTTCTTCGCGGTTCACCTGTAATGTCACAAATAAATAGTTATTAATATCACTCTCACGCTAAAAACACTAACTTTACTGAAGAAGTACAAACACTTGGAAAGTAATAGAATATAGAATAGTTGAGTTCGAGCTTACGATACAGGAAGAGAACCTCAGTGCTTAAATGGGTCGCTTGAGTAAGGGCCTCTACATGTCCAAGGGAGGACATATGAGAAGTGGGAGTCGACCCATGCATAACAACGATGCCTATAATATGGCGATTTGGCAAATACAGCCCAGCATTTTACAGCGATTCCCAAGAACAGGGACAATGGCAAATACAGCCTAGCATTTAACAACGTCGCATCACAGCGATTCCCAAGAACAGGGACTTTTACCTAGTACAAGGCAATTCAGCATTTAAGCATTCAGTAATCAAATCAAGAGCATTCCAGCCAAATTATTGAGTTACATTAGTATTTATTAACATATTTGGGAATGACCTACTTGTCCCAAGGGGACAAGGAAATCCTAAATCCTAATTGGCTATTCAAATTCAGCCATGCTATTGTATTAAAAGGGATAACTAACTGTCTAATTATTATTCATTGCATCACAATTCAATTTAAACTACTCTAATGCCAACTATTGACGAGATTGAGAAAGATAAATAGGCTAATCACGTCACAACACCTTCTGCTTCGAGAAGTGTGGCTTCCCTGTGTTTAATACTTAATATTCTTTTTCCAAAATATTGATTGGTTTCACATTGATATCCATCATTGCTTTTATTATGCATGTTCTTAAGAAAACATACCGCTCCAGCATTGCAAGAAGACTGTTCTATCTTGTTTTGACATCTAAAATCAACTTCAGTTCTTTCTTGTGTTCAATTTTCACATACTTTTGATGAATTTTATTCTTAAGTGATGATTTCTGAAACAGTCGAGCTATTTTTCTCACTTCATCAATTATTTGAGCAATATGGAAGTTATCAAGTAATTCATCAGTAATTTCAATAGATGTATTATCATTTTTGTCAAACTGGAAATCCATGGAAGATCCAAGCTCATCTTCTTCAGACTCATCATCTTCATTGGCACTTTCATCAGAACAATCAGGTCTACTATTTGAAGTATTTGT
>JAQFZN010002413.1:0-11487 GCA_034687075.1 Geophilus carpophagus | reverse complement strand
TGAAATAATAACAATATCAAATTCTATTTTTAAAATACCTACATAAATATCCTTGTTTTTAATTTTAATTGTAATTCCAAGAAAATGAAACAATTTTATTTAATTTCTTACAATTTTTTTTCTTTATCTTTTTTCCGCTTGGTTTCCTAGGCCAAGGTGAAGCATTGCTGCTATCCCCTTCATCTTATCAATTTACTGCATCTCTAGCAACTCAGAACTGTCTCTGAAGTCATTTCTTTTTTTTTGAACATATTTTTTTCGGAATAGAATTAAATAAGAAAGGCTTTTTTCCTAAAATAAGAAGAAGCACCTTAAAAAAAAATTAAAAAAAATCAAACAAAGAAAAAGAATAAAAGAAGATGATTATAGAATAGCATGTTGGAGTCAAGTTAAAAATGTCCTTTGGGTTAGTCATGGTAGCCACTTATCAATTTAAACCATTGCCAAAGGCTTAGTTTTTGCTTTCAGTCGCGCGAGATATTTTCAAGCATGTTAACTCATATTTGAAACACGTTTATTATCACCCTGGCATGAAAAATTCATTCGAATTTACCGTGACTATATTGAGAGAAAGAATAATTGTTTTGACCTGGACATATTGACCTTGAAGATTATTTTTAACTCTCTTTTATTGGAAAAATACTTAATAGTGTGTTATTAATGACAAAACTAGTTTTTAGAATTTAAAAATTTAATTTCTAGTGTACCAATTACGATGAAAATACAGTAGTTAGTAATTATTTAAAGATTAAAAAATTCATTTTTGTTGTATTTCATATCAGAATCAGGATATGAGTAATAAATATAGGAAAACGTACAACAAATCCTGCTTATTACTACAAGGTATTAAATAATAGGAAATATATAGCAGGTTTTATATAAAAGTGACCAATGCATACTGGAAAATAGAGAATTTAAACAGCGTATCATTAAACAAAACAATAAATATTATTAACATTTTTCTCTATTCAACCCCATAACCTTAATTTATAAATTATTATCTCTATTCTACAATTAAAAACTACACATTCCCCAATGTAAACAAACTTTCTCACATAAATCTACTTTACATCTTGGGTAAAACATAAATATCATATTTTGGCATAATTATTACCTATTATATTATAACAATTTTTTATATATAAAAAAAATAAAAACCCAAAACATAAAATACAAATAAAAAATAGCTCACACACCATAAGTTGTGTTAAAATTCTCTTTTTTCTCATATTCTTGTGACATTATTTTATTGATGCTCTTAAAAAACATTTTTCATTTCACATAAGGGGCTAGAGGGGGGAATGTAGTTTATTGTGCAGCCGAAAGAATGAGAATACACTTGTATTCTTCTCCAAGTCCGGTCCAAAAAAGGGGCAGCCAAGCCAACTAAGGATGGTCTCTATAATTACCACTTGTAGGAGACTGATAACTGAGCCCAAAGGCAAACGAACATGATGTAGATTCAGGCGGTTAAGATTAAGAGACACCAAACTTTGAGTGGAGAAAGCCTATAATTATTAGCCTACGGAAGGGATCTGTGGTTGGGGGTTCGGACTGTGTGACTAGAACATTTATTCCTTACAGCAGAGCAACATTATTTCATGTTTTCAAATATTTGATTCGAGGCTATGTTTGTGATTGTTCTGAGTTGGCCAAAATTTGATTAGGTGTTTAGTAATGCCGTCGTTGGTGGGTTTTGTTGCTTGTTTGTTGGTGTCTAAAGGGCGTGGGCCGTGAAATAGTAGGTGTGTTGTGGCCGGGAGTTAAGTTGTGTACAAACAGTAGCAGCGTGTAAAAGTGTTGGGAGATTACCTTGGGGATTGGTGTTAAATACAGGTTTTAAAGTGTGAATGAATGTGGCGTGAAAATTACGGTTTGATGAACCATCTTTTTCGACTTATTAATGGCCTAATTCGTCCTTGGTATCGTTACGGTAGAGAGTGTTTTCTAGTACATTCTAGGGTCACCTGAACCTGACCATCCCTTTTTTAGGAGAGATTTCCAGATAATTTATTGCTCACAAAGAAATTTTGGTGAAGCAATTTAGACCTATTAATTTCTGTGCTACATGTTATTATTTTCTATTAAAATTAACCAATAATTAATTGAATTAATCGATGTGACTGAACTTTTATTACACCAAATTTTCTTGTTGCTACTGCATGTGATATTATCTGTTTTATATGACAGTTTATTGAACAATTATATTAAAAAAAAATAGGTTGCCCCATAAAATACTTCTACATCTGCCCATTTCAAATATTATAGATCAGGATTTTAATCTTAATTTGATTTAGTTTCTTATGGATCAGATAGAAAAATTATAGTTTAATACCAGCTTCTGAATTTGCTCCATTACGCTTATTGCGGTACGTTATAAATAATTCATAGGGCTAGTTTTGTATATTCAAACACAGTTGCAGTGGGAGTGGTGACTTTATAGCATATCTTTAAGCAGAATAGTGTTTCTACGTATGAAATTTGATTAATAGCTTTAAATAAGTACCTGAATAATATAAACAAACACAAATTTCATTTGAAAGTGATTTAATAAATATCTAAATGAGTATATTGAGTTTCTTACATCTTCAATTTTGCATTCTTGACATGATCAAATCTATTACAAATTTTTTGCTTCTTTATTTAATTTTCTCTACAATTAGAATTTTATTATAAGTTATAGGGAAAATAAAAAAGATTTGTAGGTCACTAAATCTTTAACACATTGTGAAGAAGCGACTTTTGTGCCCTTAGAAAATAATTAATAATTATTTTTCAAGTAATGAAGCTGGTTTCAAGTGACAGGTCATCATCTTATTTTATTCTACTTTCTACAGTAGTTTCTAGTTGGAGTAATTAGTATCTGGAAGAAATATAGTCATCGTAAAGTGTAACTGTAGAAGAATAAAAGCTGGGGTGGGAAAAGAAAAAGAAAAGAGGGAGCAGCAGGTATAAGTATGTGGGAAAGTTGCTCACTGGGCTTTTGTTTACATTTCCAGTGTCATGATTCATGAAATGAACTCATTAAATTGTGGAAATTTGCTGTGACTGAAAATTTGTTACTGTCACTTTTTATTTAAGTATTAATGCATTTTTTTAAATATATGGTTGAGATGTTCATTTTAATTGCTGTGTTTGATTATACTAGGTATAGCCATTGGGTTTAAGTACTTCATCTGACAAGAATAAACTTGTACTGCATTTAATTTAATTTTTTTTTAATATTCTAAATTTGTTTAATAAGTCTCCAGCCTTGATAAATCATTTTAATTTAGTGTACATTCATTGCAGTATAAAAACTTTATTCAGGGTGAAATCAGAAAAAGGTAAATTGAATTTATGTAGTGATGTAAGATTTCTTTTTTTGAACAATGTAGCAAAATGTAAATAATCAAATTTATTATGAATGTGTTAACTAATTAATTTTTTTAAGTACAATATACATTTGTATTCTTCTCCTTTACGCTTAAAACAATTTTTTATTTTTATATTAATTAAAATGGTGCTAAAGTTGTTAGATTTGAGCTTAAGAAAATGGGAGTAGAATGCTAATTAGGTATGATTTTTAAAAAATTGCATTAAATTACGAAAACTTTTCTAAAAATATTCAATATGTTGAATAATAATATTACAATTTGAAATAAGTGCATATGAATACTACATAAAATTGTGTATAATTGCTCAATTAATGTCCTCACTTCTCAACATCATTTCCTCTGGTGATAAAAAGTGCATTACGACGCTTTGGTTTAACCTTAATGGCAGGGTTAGGCTTAAAATGACCGCAGCAGCCATATTATGCCTTTTATATAGATCCATATTTTGGCTTTTATGAAACACTTTAACATCTCAGCTGCTGTTTTCAAGAGTGTATTTAAATTATTGTCATTTGCTGCAAGCTACAATGCAATTAACTGTGAAAAATGGGTCCATTGGTTCGGGAACAAATCACAAAGGTAAGTGTCACCTATCAAATTGTAGAACCTATCATACGCTTATTATTCAGTATAAATTGGTAATCATGCTTGATTCATGCAAATTACTACCTTAGTCAATTTATAAGCACGTTGACCGAGTCAAAATTTATTAGAATTCACTCAATTTATCTACTTGCTTAATTTTATTTCTAATTTTAATATCAATTAAAAGATTACGCATTAATTTGCCAGTTGGAGTTGGAGTTGGAGTTAAAGCATTGTATTATTACCGAGTGCTTACTAATTTTCTTCTACTTGTGCACAATTGACACTGATAAATGATGGCTGATCAAAGTATCTTTCAATCTGTTATTATAGCAGAAAAAACTGTCAGAAACATCACTAATGACAGTGTTCGAAGTGTCAGCAAAGGTTCTTAATGACACTCACTTTAATTATAAGTCCATTGACACCATATCCTAAGAGTTTTTACTTGCATTTTGTCACCTATTAAGCAATCATTCTGCCACAAGTTGTCTGTAATCAGGGGGTCTTTAGCCACATCAAAGTCATTGTCACTGTTAAATACATTTTTTGCACTTATTCAACTTTAATTCGCTTGTATTCATTCAAGGACCACCCAAGGACCCCTTAATTAATTGATTTTTTTTACTCGAAATTGATGTGCATATTAATTATCGAAGGTGAGAGAAATTCTAAAGTGTCGGCATTAGTTCAAAGGAATCAATTGAGGAAGCTAAAGCGCCCTCCTATCAACGTTATACAATTGGTACTGCAGAGTACTCAGTTAAACATAAGTGATCACCCTGTTAATACTCCACAGTTGGCATTTTGTTTGACAACTTCCACTGGGCATAAGCTTGAAATGAATTCAGAACAGTGTAATTAATTGTGAAATATAATTATTTTCCACTTACCGCTTGATTAGAAATGATTGTTACTGAATATTTTTTGTTCTTTAATAGATTAGGGTTTAATAAAAAAAAGCAAGCAGTAAGAAACTGGGTAAAAAGCAAAGCACAGTGTTAATTTTTAGAAAGTCTAAATATAAATATGCTTACATTGATGTTCATTGCACGTCTTTAATTGAACGTGTGAAGGAAGAACAAAGGTGGATGTCCTATGGACAATAATTATCCTACGGCTATCAATTGGATGTTTTGCCTTTGCGGATGTTTAGCAAACTCTAATTTAAATGGGAGATGTGTAGACATCAGATGAAGCATGTTGTGAATTTGATTAGGAGTCACTGACCATTACTATAATAGGACATTTTGATGTGTTATAGATGACTTCTAAAGTCATTTGTTGTATCTTTTCAGTGTTCAAAACTGTTTTATTTATTGGAAAAGAAAATTTGTTTCTGAGCTGTCATTGATATTTTATATTCTTTTCAGATTTTTTTTTTATAGAAAATAGGGGTTTTTAAATTCGAACCACCCAGAGTTTTATAGAGGCATAAATGTGCCACTGTTCAATAAACTTTTAAACTCAATTCACTCAAACCTCAGGCTAACTTTCAATGGCTGGAAGCTACTCATGGTTTCTTTACACAACTGAAAAATTTGTGAGGATTTCAATTTTATTTTGCCTGTCTTGTTTATGATATAGGGTTTAATCCACTTGAAATTTAAATGAAATAATCATTTCTCAATACATATAGATTACCTCAACTACAGAAGTGTTTAAAATGTGGGAAAAACACAAAATGAATTCGGTTTATTTCAAGATCTACTAATTGAAATGCAGTTTTATTGAATTGACTTAGAAATGCCATTTTCAATCTTACTCTGTGACATTGCAATTTATTATTCTATAGAATCAGGATCAATTCAACTGACAACTGAATTCTAACAACCATTTTTAGGTTATATAACAAGCAAGCGCGTTATCAGTAAACTTCTGTTACTAAATCATTCACTATTTAGGTCAAAATCAAGGCACTCCCATATGGGCATTCATTGAGAACTAGTTTTAGTTTATCTGAAATTTAACTGGTTAAAAATCCAATAAGAAAACCACTTTTCTAAAGACTTTATTAGCAATTTTAGCAATTTGCAATTTCAAGATAAGGAATTGCTAATTGTTACAGCTGAAGAATTAGTTAAAATGTCGCTTTTCTTTTACATTTTTTTTTAAATAACTTTTTTATATCTCTCCCCACAGGCTACCATTTATTAGACCAATTATGGAACTCCAATACTGTCCCAACTCAACCCTTGGGCATCGTTTAAAGACCACCCATGGTAAGTTTAATGTAAAATTTATTTAAAAAATGTCTCAACATTAGATTCATTTCTATCCTTAATGCTCAAATTGTGTTCATTTGATGAATGGAGAGGGGAAAAAAAGGGGAATAAAAAACGAAGGAACCAATTAAAAAAGAAAAAAGAAGTGATCTTGATGATTCTATTTTTTTTCTGTTAGCTATTGAGTAGGGGATGATGTTATGTATTCCTTACACAATCAACACATAATCTTAATGGAATAAATGAGCAGCACTGCCATATCTAATAAGTTGTGCTGTGAGATATCATTTAATTTTGACATTTAGAAAATTATAAACATTTTATTTGAATTTTTTGCTAGGTTTGAACCAGATGTAATTAGTTTGAGTCTGTGTGTGGTTTGTCCATTTTTTTTCGGTTTGTTGGTGTGTGGTTTGTGTCTGGGTGCATTTTGTTTTGACATTGTCAAACATAGGTAATGTAATTGCAGTGGTGCCTATCTTGGGCCTGTCTGTATGTCACACTTCTGTCCATTTATAATCTGTCATGGACTGCCATTACTGCAATGTTGGTACTATTTTTTGTTGAAAATGTTTAGTTGAAAACAGTTAAACCTTATTTTTAACAACACTTTTTACAATTAGTTGTATTGGAAATGATTTACTAGCTACTAAACGAGTTTACACAGAAGTTGAGAAAAAGCATTAATGTCACTCTTTTTGAAGCATATAATCAATTAAATTATTGACAATTTATATATTTTATAAAATAAATAAAAAAATTACAATTTTTTGAATTGCAATAAATTAATTCAAACATTTACCAAATTTGTACAAATTTAGGTTTAAGTATTATAACTTTTACAAACATTGTAAATCAAATCTCTGCCAAGTGAAAAATAAGACAAGGGGTTAATTACACATAATTTTGGCACCCATAAACAAATCAATTTAAACGCATTTTTACCTTATAAAATTAGACGCAATATTAATCATTTTTGGGAACAGCTGAAGTATAAGTTCAGGTTTTTACCTCTCGACTAAAATAATTATCTTTTTTTATGATTGATGCAAATTAAATTGCTAGTTTCATTATTTTTTTATGTAAACAGTAATTATTGTTTGTGATTTGTTTACAAATTGTATCCATTTTTCAAAGATTTTTTTATAAAACTACTAAATTTTAAGCTGGCTTAGTTAATGGCACATTTGGTTAGAACACGTTTCACCTCATTTCAAATCAAAATTTTGCAACACGCAAGTTATCATGCAACCATTACTTTATGTTTGAATGAATTTTTACTTAAATTTTTTTATATCCTCCCGAGGGAAAAATTTTTGTTCTTGCTCGTCTGCCTTTATTTCAAGGCAATTTAGCTTGGATAACCCACAGTAGCTGAATACGTGATCAGAATAATGTCAGAGTTTGGCTTTTTATAAGATTCGATCTTATTTAGGGTGAAAGCTTTTAAAGAAAATACAAAAAAATTAAAGGATGAGTTTGAGTCTCTAGATATTTTGAGTACATAAATAAATAAGGACGCCTATTAACCTTGTGAAGATTTGAAAGGATGAAACTTGTACATAAGTGTTTGCAAATGATCCTATTTGTGGGGTAATAAAAATATGAGAGCCCCATAAAAATTGGAGGGAAATTATGTTTCAAAGAAAAGCTATATAAAATGAAAAATATGCAATTAAACTGCTCTAAGCTATTTTTCTAATTTATTTTATATAAAATTTATAGTGAATGGGATATCAAATATTGAATGTACAGTTATTACTGTCCTTGTCCTAGAATGAGCGCAGCAATGCAATGACGCCCAAATACTTGAATGAAAATGCCCTAATAACAGTTAAAAATGTGATTTAATAGTTCTCAAATGAGTTCAGTTGTTGATTAATGTGTACTTAGCAATGAAATTTTGATAAAAAGTTTAGAATAAACAGTAGCTACAGTCCTAAACTAAAATGTTTTAATCGTTTTAGTTTACTTAGTTTTAGTGGTGTCACCGCACTAGGGCCAGAATTAAAAAGGGGCCCTTTAGATTCACCAGTGCAGGTACAATAAACAGAATAAATTTTCCCAGGGGCTCATTTTATGTCTTGCATTAGGACCCATCTACTCTAGTTACGCCACTGGTGGGAATATATTTTGAGATTCAATGCATTTCAAATTCTGTATTGATTTTTCGGAATGACAAAAATTAGATTGTGAAAATAAATTAAATCAAATTTTTGGAACTAATGAACTCTTTGTAAAAATGTTCATCAAGTAAAAGCTAAAGTTTAAGCAGACTTTATTTTAAGATTAAAAAACAAGGTTTAATTTTGCTACTTTAAATCAGTTTTAATATTTCATATTATAAACTCAAAATTAGTAGTAAATAACTAAACGAAATCAAGAAACAAAAAATATTGAAAACATAAAATATATCTATCTCTTTCTTAGAAATTTAAAATTATTATTAATTCAAAACAAATGTGTTTGGTTTTGTGAAAGGTGCTAACATTTATAATTACCCGTTTAGCTTCTATGTAAGTGTTAAGTTTATGAAGTAGATGATATCGAGCCGGTTAATTTATGGTAAATTTGCATGCAGGCCAAGTTGGCAGACTCGTTACAATCGAAATTGCAATCTTAAGAAATAAATTTCCGTCTTTAGGGTGTGAAGCAATGCGCAATGGTATGACGTTCTAAAATTGTCTTGACGGACCTTAACTTTTTTTGATAGCACGTGCTACACATGAAAAATGAAGTCGTCGCGTGCGCATCTGCTCCCAGTGTCAATGCCCACGTGCTCGCTAGTAATTATAAGCATCAACTTCTAATAATCAAAAACACGGGCCATGCATTTTTTTCGTTTAATATATAAATGAAAGCCCAGAGGCTTCCACTAGCAATGAATGGGAGGAGTCGTAGAAGTTGTACTGATATTTTGATCGAATGAATTGGTTCATGAAAAAATGGAAAATGAGAAAAAAAATTAAAAAAATGTAGAAAATTAAAGTGAGGTATGTTTGGTTGATGCTTGCACCCTCGAGTAAAAATTGGGGTAAAGGGTTGTAATGAATTTTGTATGGAAAAATTGAAGGAAACAAAAAAGTTAGTTAGTGGTTGCTACTACTGCACCTGGTTGATATTGAAATAAAGTTGCTAAATGTGTAATTATGTTTTATTATACGTTAGATGAGTTATTTTTTAATTTTTTATCAAATAGGTAGAGTATGATAAAAAGGTTTTTTGGAGAGTTAAAGGTTTAGAGGTGTAAATTTTTATTAAATGGGATTTTCGCTAAGTATAGTGATTTGATTTTTGACATAAAAGGGTTACATATTTTAAATGGTAATTGGATATTTATGCATTATCATTTTTTTTAGATTTTTTTATACAATATATTAAATTTTAATTTTAAATTTGAGAAACTGAACAAGATATTTAAAGACTTAACAAAAATATTACAAATTTAAGTAATAGTTTAGTTTAGAAATGAATTAAATGTCTACAAAATGTTTTAAAGATTACACTGAATTAATTAAATAATTATAAAACCACTAAAACCGAAAACAGTATTTTAAAATCCATAAAATTCCCAAAACATTTTTTTTAATAACAACATTATTTATAAAACATTTAACCAAAAAAACTATTAAAAAAAAAAAGAAAGGAACCCTCACTAAAAAAGTAATGTTGATCACGTGAGTTTCGACTTCCAACAAGTCATTAGTTCGGCTTCTTCAGAAAGCACGACATGTCAGAAATGTCTTGCCCTTTACTTCTGTAATAGCGAAGGTCGTTAAGAAATTTGAGAAAAAAAATAGTACTCAACCAGAGGCAAGACCTAGAAAGTACATGAAAAAGAAAACTTTTATCTAAGCAACTCATCTTATGATGAACATTTTTTTTTCTTTTTCCTTTAACCAGTAGACGCTTAAATTTGGCTCAATATCAATTAGTGAGCACGTAGAGAAGGTTTCACCTTTAAATTCTCCTCCCAGATGGATTTTTGATGGGCTTATGAAGTTTTGCTGCGAGCTAAAATTGATGTATTAAAGATTTATCATATTGGTCATAAATCCATCAGCAAGTTTCGAATTCATTTCCAAAATGCTGCACTTGTTTTTATCCTTCTCAATCTGACCCGGTGGGCCGTCGTTATGAAAGACCACCCTGCCAAAGATAAATGGCAATAATGAAATGGTACCCACCGCAGTACAATTAGAATTGTGAGGGATGAACAAGGAGATGGTAGGTTTCTAGATATCAAACACAATCATTATCATTTTATCGTAATGCTCCCCTTTTCTATCTTTGAAATTTCGTGACTGATTATTTTTATTATGAAAATTAATTTTTTTATAGAAATATTTTTAAAAATTGTATATTCTTATTAATTGTAGGTAAGATAATTTTGTGTTACGATTCAAATATTATTGTTATGATAATTCAGTTTGATTGAAAAAAAGAGGATTTAAAATGGTAGATTTTATAGGAAAGCTGTAATCAAATTTATTTCCGACAGTGAATAAAGGGTGAAGGAATTAAATATATAAAAAAAGAAGTTCAATGTACAGTATTTTGATTTCTACAACTTTAAGGAAATTGATATTGTGTTATAGATTTTTTTCTTGTTTGGTAATTTTGAAATGAAATACGAAATTGAAAAATTTGATTGTGTACTTAAAATTTAAATATCTAAATTACTTCCTATCTCTCGTATTCCCTTATTCCATTAGATTTAATTTTTACAAAAATTATAACGCAAATGGATATCTGAAAGGATAGACAATAAATCAAACATTAACTCTCCAAGGACCATACCTCCTGCCCAATGCGAAGTGCGTTCATGTTGACAAATGTCAACAAAGTAAAAGGCTACATTTAAGAGCGTTGCAGTTTGTTGCACACATTTTCTACCAGGTGGCATACAAAATTTATACATTCAAGGTGTTCCACGTTTTATATTATTAATAATAATAATATATTAAAATATATTATTATATATATTAATGTTATATGAAATTAATTGTAATGGTTAGATATATGACACATTATTTAAAAAAAATAGTTATAAAATTCGTAAATTTTATCTGCAATTAGCTGACGAAATTTAAGAATTCCACCAAATCTGTCACTAGGACACAACTTTTTAAAAGCGTCATACCTAAATCTATTGGGTATGATGCGTGTTCTATCATATGCAGGAAAGCCTGATTCTGCTTATGCTGTAAACAAGTAAGGGGCAAAAAATTTGCAATCTAAATAACTTTTTTTGTAAATTTGTTATCACTCTGAAATTTAAGTATAACATGTGTTCCATC
>JAQFZN010002412.1:0-11488 GCA_034687075.1 Geophilus carpophagus | reverse complement strand
CTACTACAGACTTAACTTCAATCCAACAGGTCTTCATTTGCTAGTTTGAGGGCGTGTATATAACGAATTTTAAAGTGCCAATTAATGTGTGCCTTTTCATTGCTAATTGTGTCTAATCAGGGTCAGTTGCGCCCAGCGTTAATTACGTCCATTCCCTCTATTGTCCTCTCACTCTAATTCGAATTACGATTTGAAACTTGCTCTAATAGTGCCATCTACTGATAAAACAAATACACATTGGTTATAATTGTTTTTACTACGTATTACTTGTAAATATTTTTAAAAACTAAACTTACCTTTTAAAAATAATTAAACTGGAAAATGTTGTGTAAAAGTTTCTGTTTTACATTGTCTAAATTGATAATGCGTCCGCATTTTTATTTATTTTCTATGCAATTTAATATACGCCTGCATATTGGCTTTCCTGTTCAACCTGCGTGCCCAAGTGGCGAGTGGAGCCGGGGTGTGGAGGGTGTAGGGCGCCAGCAGCAGAGTTTTCGTTCAGATCGATGCTCGTGTTTGCCTTGATGTGGGCGGCACGAGACTTGCCGCGAACCGCATTCATGCGCACAAAATATCGCAACGAGTGCGCTTTGAAGAACCGTCTCTTTACTGCTGTTAAGCGCCAAACACAGCAAGTCTTTACATCTAAGGTAAGAAGAATTGTTATTCGTAATAAATGAGTTATAGCGATCATCAGGGACGAGATAACTACGACACAAAAAGTTCCACAATGAGCAATTAGTAGAACAGAAACAAAGCGCTTCAGCAGAGGATTAAGTTGTGCGCTCATTACTGCAACCTTATTTGGTCAAAATAAAGGTATAGGACATTTTACTTAATGATAATTAGTTTTATTATTCACATTAATATAAAATTATTTCGTAAAATGATTATTTTAAATTTTTTTTATAGCTTAATTTTATAAAAGAAATTTTTTTCTGATTTATGTATGATATTGACAATATAAAAATTTATATTTGCTGAAAGAATCTCAGTTTTTCAGTGCGTGTGTGCACTAAATCGATATAGTGTGTGTACATGTACATATACATAGAGGGTGCATTATTGGGAACCCAATCTGCTTTGAGTTTTGCCGTCTTCGCTTTCAAAGAGCTCCGGCCAAACGACTCCAATTACTTATTCATTGCATATTAATTGAATTTTGTAGCAACGTATTAACATCAAAGCGCGTAGGGGTGCTTATGCAATGCAGCTGAGAGCATGGTCTGTGGAGATTAGTGTAAATAGTAATTACGCTAAATTAGTACCAAACACATCTATAAAATTTTGTTAATTTCTGTTTTTTCTTAAGCAATTTTTTTGTTTTGCAGATTTCATTAAAAAGTTCTACGTAACAAAATTATAAATAATGCCGATTTCTCAACGAGTACGAATAATTGGAAGCGCAATTTTTGGATTGTCTCTCAGTGTATTGATTTTGATGCCGAAGCGTCAAGATGAAAGTCAAATTGCTTTCAGGTAATGAAATAACAGTTGCAACCTAATAAATATAATGCTTTCAAATATGTTACTGTGTTTTAACAAGTACCAAATTTAATTATTTTTATATTTTAAATAAATTGCTCTAAGCTTAAAAATTTTTTAGCTCTGATCTTAGCTTTGCTGCACTGCTTTCATAAAATCTTAATGGCGGACGATAATTTGATATTTTTTTAAATACCTAACAAACTTTTTAAGAATTTATCAAACTATCTGCTGATGTATATTAAATTAAAAGGATCACTCGATAATAATAATTTAGCATCACCTGTCATTTAACCTTAAAGAGCTGCCACTCTCACACAGTGTTTTGTGTTTGAATCAATAGATTTAGACAGCAACTCATTATCATTCACCCATGGTCAACTGATAATACAAGTTCGTTTCTGCTCTTTATCAAATAACACGTGTTGAAAGCCACCTTCAAATGAAATGTTAGGGTTTGTACTTGCTAAGGGTGGATGTGGTTTCAATACAATTTTGAACGTGCTTGAATGATAAATTGGAGCCCCCATTTCTTGTGTCTCCTTTGTCAATAACAACCCCATGTGTGGAATAATCTAATATTCGTTAAAAGCACCTACAGCCCAATCTCTTAGTTCATAATATAAACTTGTTAAAAATCAATCTAATAGAAGTATGCCCAAAGTTCAATGATTACGCTACAGTAAACAGGAAATTAGATGAAAATTATTTTGTCATGTTTTTCAGTTTCGTTTTAAAACTATATCAGTGTAGAGTTGTAATTTACCAAATGCTTCTCTTTTTTCCCCTCATCCTTTTTAAATGTCACTCCACTGAATCTCATAAGAAATTGAAAGCGGCAACACAAAGAGGCGGCGGCTTGATTCAAGTCTTATTTCACTCTTTTTTCTTATTCGCTTAGATGGAATTTTGTTATTCCTAAATTTCTTTTTGAAGTTGAAAATGCTTTAGTAAAAAGAGTTGTGAATTTATAAATTTATTAATTTGTGAATAGAGTTAAGCAGTTTGTGATGACACGAAAGCATTGTATTCATAGCTTTCTGCTAATTAGAATATCTTTTTTTACAGAACAGATGAACATTTAGACAAGCTTGTAGATTTACTAATCCTTAATCAACAACGCGAAGAGAAAATAATCAATAAACAAATTTGGGAAACAAATCGCATAATCAATCAAAGGTTTAAATGGCTATTACACAAATTCATTCCCAATCGTCTTTTAACATCCAACTTAAACCACAGTAAATCATCAATTATAGTTTTCGTGCACGTGCCTCGAACAGGTGGAATAGAGATTAAAAACTGCATGAAGGAAATTGGGCGCAATTTTAGTCTTTTACTATTTCCGGAATTAAGTGATCATCAGAGAATATTGTGGGATATTCCTCATGAGCTCACACCAGGGTACCGCGAAGGATTCGATGCGCACATGGGCATAAACCTTTTTGGACTATGTGATAAAATAAAACGACCTTGTTCTTATTTTATTGTGATGCGACGACCATTGGAAAGAGCAATATCAAGTTATTTACACTGTAAACAGTCGTTAAGTGACCCTCATTGCAGTGCCGTGAATGCAAATGACATGGACCTTCGCTCATGGATTCTTTTTCAAGGTAGTGTTTTTTTCAGATCTTTACTTTTCAACAGTGAACATTGTAAAATCAATGTTAATATTACTTCATTAGAATATAATTTAGTATCTTCGAAAAATGTTCCTTGTTGGCTGAAGCAAAAAAATTGGTTTGACTTACTTCCTGATGATGATCAACAAGTACTCTTAGATTATGTCCTGGATCATTTGGAAACATGGTTTGGTGGTGTTGGTATTGCAGAAGATATGAGTTCAACTGCTCATGTGCTGGAATCAGTTCACTCTTTACCGTTTACAACGTGCTCTACTCTGAATAAAAAGAAAACAGAGCCGTGGAAGTCTGAAATAAAAGAAAATAGTGTACAATTAATTAATAATGATATTTTAAAATACGAAGAATTTGCAGACTTGCAATACGACCAAAGTGTACAGAAAGCCTTATACGCTGATTATAAACTGTATAAAAAGGTAAATGATATTTTTCATATGCAAAAACAAATACTTTTCAATAAAATCAATTAGGAAGCAACACTAAAAATTTATTTCATTAATATTATAAAATATTTGTCATTTTAAAAACTTAGAAAATTATCCAGTGTTAAAGAATTATAATTAAACCTTTTAATAAAGATGACGCTTAATTGGATTGTTCATTTTCAATCATCAATTGCTTGCGACTCAGTTTCTCTATGATTGAACTTGCAACTAGATCACCAAACGCGTTGACACAAGTACAAAATCGATCTCTAGATATGTAATATTATTTAAAAATATATATATTTTATATCAAACACTGAATTAGAACACTTACAGTAGCCAATCTACGGTGAAAATGATACCAAGCATTTCAGGATTAACTCCTATCAAACTCATTACCATTACCATTGCTATTGCTCCAGATTGTGGAATGGCTGCTACACCAACACTGGTTAAAGTCGCAGTAATGCTGAAGCAAAAGAATGCACAAGAGTAAAAAAATTAAAAAAAACAATTAAATTTTACCAAACAGCCAGGTATTGACCAAAATTTATATCAGCATTAATCAGTTGGGCAAGAAAGAGAGGACCAATAGTTACATAGATTGCTGCCCCATTCATATTTATTGTGGTACCCAAAGGAATTACGAAACGGGTAACTCGTGGATCGACATGATTTTTCTCTTCAGCACATTTTAAAGTTGTAGGAAGAGTAGCTAAACTGTGTAAACGAAATTAGTATTAATTGATTAATTGATAATAATTGATAATAATTGAAAAACATATGGTAAATTTGGCAGTTTAAACCTGGATGCAGTAGCAAAGGCAGTAGAAAGTACCGGTAACGCATTAAAAAACATACGAAAAGGTAACTTATGCAAAAATATTGAGTATGTCACAGGAATAATTATAAAGACAATTATGGCAAGACCAATTATATTTGTAAGGGTGTACATTCCAATTTGTTTTATGGTTTGTTCAAAATCTTCAACCTCAAGAATTTGACTTAATATAAGTGAGAAAATTCCAGGAGCAGAAACTCTGAAAAAGAAACAATAAAAAAGATTTTAGAATAAATTGTGAAAAAATAAATGATCAAACTCGTGCAACTGATTGCTTGAATTTGTGTATCATTTGTGAAATACTTTATTATTAAAAATGTGATTTTAATGAAGACTTCGTTTATGGAGTCAACAACATCTGCGAACAGATTAATTGATTCATCCATGAAACCCATTGCTACTCCAATAGCTGTTGCTACGACTATCAAACCAAGAAAATTAGTTGCTAGAGCCAATTGGTCTATATTCATTTCCCAGTCTGTAATTCTTTTAGCTAAATTTGAAATGAGAATATTAATTAAATGAATATAAACTATTCATAAATTTCATTTCTTTATTTCTTTTACATGAATCTTTAGGGTCAATCAAAACAGTTGTATGCTAAAATTTAATTTTGTTACTTTTAACAGTAATAAATATCGGCAAATAAAAGATTAAACTTACCGTATACATAGTCGCTTCAACTATGTTTGACGGGAATGCATTTCTAAAAAATTATATAAAACCTAGGTTGAAAGATTGTTACACAAAACGTTGTACAATATTAAGACCTAAACTGCACAGTCATATTACCTAATCATATCAAGAAAATTATCCTGTATAGTCGTTGTTTTTATTTCCATCTTAATCTCTGATGCTTTACTATTTGCTCCAGGTTGGATTATTAGTACAAGAACAGCACCCAATACGGAGGAAATAAAACTTGTACAAAGAAAATAAATAACAGTCCTTAAGCATATTATTCCAGATTTTCTCATATCTAAGCGACCAAGAGCAGTAATCACACTTGCAGTAAAAAGTGGAATGGTGATGCATTTTAGCATTCGTATAAGCAAATTTCCTAAAAACCCAGCGTACATCACCTGACGTTTTCCCCACTTGGGATAATATAATTTCATAGCCACACCAACTACAATTCCCGATATAATAGCACTTAAAAGGCTTATCATGATAAAGTTATTTTTGAACCAACTATTTACTCTGTCACAACATGGTTTTTTAGTACCTTCAGGTTCTCTACAAAAATTCGTTCCATAAATATTTAACGTTTTCATATTTAATTTTTTTTATAAAAACTTACTCTGCTTCAGCATTTTCAGCCATTATATTATTACTACTTTTTTCTTTGGGTTTATTCTATTTTCAGTAACAGAACGGTTACTATAGTTACATATATATTATTATCAGCAGGGCCTTTCAGAGAGAATGCAAGACCTAGGACATTTTAAGGCTCTTCAAATTTTATAATAAAACTATAGTCAAGAAAATAAATACAATGCATGCTTTTTACTAATGTTGACTCAAAAACTATTATAGCTTTTGAGCTACTTTTTGTTAGGAGTTTTATATATTATTTGTGATTGGCTACACAGAATTAACTATGTCATAATTATTGAGTTAATAATGAGTCATGACATAAAGATTAGATGCCTGCATATTAAAATGAGGCTATGATTATTGTTTTACTCACTCCTAAGATAAGTCTCTTGATGAGTGGTAGGATACAATTTTGTCAAATTAGACGTCATTTGTGTTGATGTTGGTAATTTATTGTTTAGAAAATGTTTTATTATTTGTTGTTATTAATTTATGTCATAAGTCATGACGCATCTTATGTGTTTTTTTTTCGTTCTGCGCAAGTGTCGTTACTCTCGTTTTTATGTACCCCACACCGTTCACAGCTCCGTGGATTTTAAGCTGTATTATCATAAGTGATATTACTACTGTGTTACACTGATTTTGCTTACGTTGTATTTTTCTATCTGAGAATATATTTCCACTTTAAGTTTAAAAGTGTGCATCGAATTTGTTTCATTTCTGGATTCATCAATTCTCACAACAATAAGGATAATGCATTCCTCTTAAGTGTACTGTGTATATTTTGTGATCTTATATTATTTATTGCTTTATGCGTTTATTTATTAATAGTAAATATATTATGTTCTGTTATTTTAACTTGTTTGTCCGGTTCATTGTTTTACCTAAACCTCTTAACACTTTTTTAGTATTGAATTATTATATTTTTTTCTATTATATTGATTCATAAATTGTGAGGCCTAATGCAGCTGCCTCTCTTGCCTCTCCCCTCATACGACCAGATAATCAGTGTGAATGTAGAAACTACATATAACATTGTAATGATTATTGATTATAATAAATTTGTTAAATAATTTGATTAAGTTTTTTTTAAATTTATTTAATACATATTAAAGTTACAAAAATGTTTTTAATACAGCATTTTAAAAAAATGAAGATATTTTTGGAAGAAATACTGTATTGTAGGAACAAATTAAGCTGCGAGAAACATTTTAAGACGTGTATTATCATCAATATCTCGTTAGGACAATACAATGATGAAATAGCATTAGATAATCAGTTCTAATTGCTTCCGACTCAATTTCTCTATAACGGAAGTTGCAGTAAGATCACCAAAAACATTTACACAAGTACAAAATCGATCTCTGGATGTAAATATTATAAAAAAAAATTAATAATGTACAAATTAGGTAAAAATTAGATAAAAATTACATCAGCCAATCCATTGTATAAATAACAGCAATCATTTTAGGATCTACACCAAGAACTGCCATTACCATTACCATTGATATTAATGCTGATTGTGGGATGGCAGCTGCTCCAACACTTGCTAATGTTGCAGTAACGCTAAAGCAAAAAATGTGTAAAAAAATAAATTAAATAAAAATTAATAAATTTTACCAAACTCCCAGGTATTGACCAAAATTCACTTCAACATTAGCCAATTGGGCAAGAAATAGAGGAGCAATGGTAACATATATTGCCGACCCATTCATATTTACTATTGCACCCAAAGGAATTACAAAACGGCTTACGTGTGTTTCAACACGATTTCTTTCTTCAGCACATTTTAGAGTTATAGGCATAGTAGCAAGACTAAATAAATAAAATTAATATTATTTGCTAACAAATATAACTCGCATTTTGAACCTAGAAGAAGTTGCAAAAGCTGTAGATAATACCGGCAAAGCATTAAAAACAAATTTAAAAGGCAATTTACGCAAAAATATTGAATACGTCACAGGAATAATTATAGTGGCAATTATGACAAGTCCAACTAAATTTGTAAGAACATACATTCCAATTTGTTTTAAAGCCTTTTCAAAATTTGATACTTCAAGAATTTGACTTAATATAAGTGAGAATAATCCAGGAGCAGAAATGCTACAAAATAATAGAAATATTTTTACAATTATAACCAAATTAAAAAAAAAATTAGTTTGCGCAATTGATTTGTAGAATAAAAAGAATATTTTTTAATGTTTAAATTTGTACGAAACTATCATTTAACACATTTTAGATGTAAATTTAGGTATTTATTTTATTAAAATTAACTTACTAGTTTTTATAAAACAGTAAAGCAAAATTTGCATCTTTACTCTTATAATATCTATTGCACAAACTCACTCTATGACAAGTAATTACGCTATAATTAAAAATGTAATTTTAATGAAAAGATTATTTATGATTTCCACAAAATCTGTAAACGGTTTTACATCTTTTGCCAAATAACCCATTGCTATTCCAAGAGCTGCAGACATGATTATCAAACCAAAGAAATTAGAAGAGTAAACTAATTGGTTTATTTTGAAATCCCAGTCACGAATATTTTTACCTAAATTAAAACAATCAATACAATAATAAAAAGGATTCTATTAATTTTTTGATTTATTTAATTACTTGGATCATTAGGATTAATCAAAACAGTTGAATGCTGAAATTCAATTTATTTTAGCCAGTAGTAAGCACATGCTAACAGGGCCGGATTTAGTTTTCTGAGGCTTAAGGCTATTTTAGTGATTTTAGTGCTTCTACTGACCTACTCTCATTTTAAAATTAAGTCGAAAATATACGGTTAAAGCATAGAGTTACAAGCTTGTCAAGAACAAAAAATAATTTCGAACGTAAATCTTTTCTATTATTTTTAACACCAAATATGGATGCATATTATTAATTTGTTTGGTGGTAAAAAAAATTGAATGAGAGATTATTAAAACGGTCCTTAGAGATCAATCAATACTGGGATTTTCACATCGTCAAGAATTAAGAATTATAGCCCTAGTAGCGCCATTGTAAATCCAGTACTGACTGCAAAATAACAAGTGTAACATGTTTACCGTATACATACAGGCTTCAATAAAGTTTGATGGAAATGCATTTCTACAAAACATAACGTAAACATTAATAAAAACTTTTACAATATCAAATTAATTACATTTGTAATTATATTACCTAACTATATCAAGGAAACCATCTTCTATAATCGTGTCTTTTACGGACATTGTTATTAATTCAACATCTTTATCTACTCCAGGTTGAATTAGAACTACAAGAATAACCCCCAACACACAGGAAATAAAGCTGGTAATAATAAAATAAATAATAGCCCTGACGCAAATTAGACCACACGTTTTAATATTTAAGCGACCAAGTGATGCCATCACACTAGTCGTAAATAGAGGAATAGTGATGCATTTTAACATTCGTATGAGCAACGATCCTAGAAATCCTGCGTACATTATTTCACGCTTTGAAAAGGGGTCTTCACGTTGTCTCATGGCTACTCCGATTATAACTCCCAATGCAATAGCGGTCATAAAGCTTAGTATAAGAAAGTTATTTTTAAGACAACTTTTTACTCTTTTTGAGAGTGGTTTTCTATCTTCTGTATCACTACAAAAATTCAATTCTTTAAACATCGAAATTAATTTTATTTTCTTAGTTTAATAAACACTTACCCTGCGTTAGCATCTTCAGCCATTATTTTATTATTAATATATTTCTTGTTTTTTATTCTACTTTCTGTTAAGCTTACATTAGTTTAGAATATTTTTATACAAATAAGAAAAACAGTACAAGCAAATCATTGTTTTAATAATTTCTAATACCATTATTAAACTTGTGTCAATTGTTATTACAAACTAGAATCGACTTCATATACTCTACCCTCAGAACCAATTATTTTATGTTGCGAAACTATTTCGTGATAAATTTGATTCACAATTGCTGTCATTAATGCATCTCCAATTACATTAATTGTAGCAGTAAATTTGTTCCTAACAATAAATAAAATAAAATTAATAAGGGGAAAATATGTTCAGAATGTAAATTCCATTCATACAAAATGCTATTGATTGGAGCAATCTCCAAAATTGCTTCTATTGGCAGTCCGCACATACGGAACATTCGCGGTATGATTAATTGCGATGACGTCAAAGAAAAAGCAGACATAGGAATCATAAATCTGTATTATTAATAAAATCTTTTTTACAAAATCAAATTGCTACAAAAATATTCTGTTGCTATTCTTACAATAGAAAAAAATGATCAGAAATGCTAAACTCAATATTGTAAACCTTGACCAAATATAATAATGCAATTGTGCTGTACAGGACCATACCAGATAAATGAAGAGCACCACCAATAACCAAAACAAAAATTGAGATTTGCTCATGTATTTTAATCCGTTTAGCGACACAATCAAAAGTAATTGGTAAAACAGATATGCTAAATAATTCATTGATAAATAAATTAATTTTTATTAATTAAATTTTGTTTTACCTTGAGGAAGTAGAAAAAGCAAGCATAGCTGGTTGAATTACGTTAGCAAAAAAGTGAAGAGGATTTTTTCTAATTATTAAGTAATACACAAGTGGATAAAGAAATGCTAAATTCAAAAGACAAGCTGAACAGACTGTGACTAATAAGAAAATACTATGTTTTGTTACTAAAGCTGTTGGACCTACAATTGAAAACATCAATGCCTCACTTAATACAAGGCAAAAAGTGATAATTGGAGAAACCCTGAAGTGTATTTGTATTATATTTATCAAATATATTTATCATGTAATTAATATGCTTGCCATGCAAAATTTTCCATTAAATTGAAAATGATATTTTCGGTCACATCCATAAGATGTACAAGAGGCTTGATTTTTTCTTGGGAAATCGCATGGGTCAAGCAACCAAATACAGTGACCATTGTAACTACGCCAATATAATTAGGTCCACCATCATATCTCATGTAAGCAAACTGCCAATCTGCTATTGGAACTTTTTAACGAAACAAAATTAAACTTTTTTTTTTTTTATAAATTTAGAAAACTATTTACTGTTAGATTCTTTGAGTCCTTCAGGTGGAATATACACCGTTTCACTCTGTTGTTAAAAATGAAATTAATACAATTTTTAATTATGAATAAATTAATTACCATGTAAATTGTAGCATTTAAAAAATCCTCAGGTAAAACATTTCTTTAAGAAATACAATATTTAGATAAATTTCTAAATTAAAATATTATTAGCATACCTTGTAAAGTCTAAAATACTGTCAATAAAATAGACAATCTCTAATGGAGTTTTATTGACATAAGGATTTGAATGCTCGGCTTTAGGGTTAGTGATTATACTCCAACCAAAAGCCTCTAAAGTAGCAAGTAAGTGCAGCAACAGAATAAATGCCACTGTTGTCATAATTAATTCAAGAACAATTAATCGACTTAATTGCACAGAAGATGTAAATATTTTCGTAATCAGTAATGGTAAGACAAGAATGTTAAGAACATTAGCAGCTATACCACCAAAAAATTTTAAATACAATAGTACGTCATTAGTATAAGTATCACTGCGTGTTCGCAATAAAAATCCAAAAAATAGACCAACGACAAAAGCAGTTACTGTCAACATAACTTGTGGAAATTTTACAATAATATGCTTTTCCCTTATTCTAGTTCGACGTAATTGGCGTAAAGAAATTGGCTGAGTTTCAGCAATCAGTTCTTCATTTGAGCTGAAGTTATAATTATGGCTTTATAACATTATTCTAAAATAAT
>JAQFZN010002411.1:0-11498 GCA_034687075.1 Geophilus carpophagus | reverse complement strand
TTTGAAATTTGGAATTTCAAAATTGGAACTTGGAATGTGAAATTCACGTGTGAAAAGACTGCTGGAATTTAACGCATTACTCACAATGTTGTGTGTTTGTTTGTTTGGGCAAAATCTTTAAATAGGTCACTCGTTGTAGCGAGGTTTGCAATAGAAGGGCGACTCTTGTCCAATTGGCTCATCATGACACAAGCGGAAATTGTGTTGATATTTCGCTCCAGGCCCCATCTCCTTTTCCGATAAATTTCATTTTATCGTTGCCATTTTGTTGTCTGTAGTCGGCGTTTCAATTTTACTTCCTCCCAACTTATTAACCCCTTTTTTTATCTCGACCTTCCTCACCTTGATTGGTCAATACCAAACTCATCCATGAATCAGCCCAAACCCACTTGCTCTTGTCAGCTCCGAGCCAACATTCTCATCTTGTCTGCATCGATACAGACTAAGGCGCCATCTTGACTACATTTTATCTTTATTTTATATTCACATTAAAAATAAAAAAAAAATTGTTTGTTTGGACATTATAAAAGCAAAAAGATATAAAAGTGAAAGGAAAATATGGTAAATCGATTCCAAGTCATTAATTAAGGTGTGGATGTGAGCAACGAATTAGTTTTGATGCTCGCGGGGTTTTTCGCACTAAACAATCGTCCATCATTTCGGATTAAAATAGACCTCACTTGACCTTGTTGTGACGCTTGTAGAAATAGCCAGATTGATGAATGTCGGAGCAATTGCGTTTGTTTTAAGCTCGAAATATTTACAAAAGAAATAAAACTCGGTCAATGTCCCGGGTTTTTTAAGAGCTTGTATGATAAATTGGTGATTCAAACTGAAGGATAAAATTGATGATTCCACGAATAGCGTGTGGGTGGACAAAGTCGATTTTAATGATGCCACAACGTCTTAGCTTTACGTCGAAAACAATTGATGACGCTATCGTTGATTAAACCTTCTAACGTACCGTATTTTTTATCGTTATTGTTATTATTATTATTATTATCCCTCGTGAGCCATTTTGTGCGGAGCAAAGTCGTTTAATTAAAGGAAAACAAGTTTCGGGTTGTATTGGTCGAATGAGAGATGGGTTTTTAACCCTTTGGTTGGTGTTTTGGGAATTTGTTGTTGGCTTTACGCGATCCACAATCTCGGTGGTCATCGGTTGTGTGGTCAGCCGACATCCTTTGTTCTGTTTGAACTCTGTGTTTCTCTCCTTTTCACACGAGCCGTGTTGCCAACACTTTTCACGGCTCCTCGTGGAAATGTAGCGGGTAAGACGAGATAGTAGCACAAAAGGGGGGCGTGCGTCACGTCCGTGGCTCGTAATTCACGCTCGTCCTCCTTCCATTTCATTAAGCGATTCAGATCTGAGAAACTCATCACTGTGCAAATTCATCGCCCATAGCTTGGTCGAGCACCCGTTGCTAAAAGGGATCAATTAGCAACGGCTAGCTGCGAGACACGTGCATGACGTGTTTATTATAACGAGGGCAGGGCAACCAAACGATGCCGTTTCTTATTATTGATTGACGGCTAATTTGAGTACAAGATGGCGTGGCTCGGAAAAGTTTTTGATTTCGAAAAGGTTGGATAGGATGATGGCGGGGTGGTGAAGGAGAGAGAGAGAGTGATGGAGACGGCAATTTAGGGCGGTGTCGCTTGCCTTTGATCGTGGCTTACGCTCGCCGCACTCGAGGGCATCCGTGGAATTAAAGAGTTAAAGAAGAGGGATGGCGTTTAAAGCATTTAGCGAGGTGGTCTAGTGCGAGTGCAAAGTGGGTCTCACTAAAATAAGCTGCTCTGCACCATCATTCGACGCCATATTTAAAACTCTTTACAGTCAAAATGGCTTCTGTGTAATCAAGTTGAAGAAACCAAACAAATACGTCAAATTGATTGAAATAATTGGCTTCTTCGACCCTCGAATGAAATAAAAAAAACTCTTTTTTATTTTTATTTTTATTTTTATATTATTTTTTTCTACAAAGTGCCGGTCTCTCGTTATCTAGTGCGGTGGGCGTCAGGTGGCGTTAAGATTGTCAGCTGTTGTCAGTGGTGGGTTTTATCAGTGAAAGGGGGGAATATTGCAAAGGGAGGGAAAAAGTTGTTGTGTTTTTTTGGCCTATTGCACCATGGGAGACATTTAACACAAAAGAATTGTTCTCGTTGGGATAGAAAGAGGATGAAGGCCCCTGCGTTTCAGATGATTCTCATCTCAGCTTCTGGCGTCTACTCTCTTTTCTTCATGTGGCTAATTAGCTCTGACGACACAATTTGGATCAGGAGATTTTGCGAGAAGAGTCGAGTGAGAGAGAGAGAGAGAGAGAGAGAGAGACGAGATGAGTGGAATCCGACGCTTAATTAACTGATTGACCCCCCTGAGGCTGAGGCAAATTGAAAAGCTCGTCCTTAAAAAAACGAAAGAACGAGGGAGAGAGAGGGAGACACGAGTAATTGAAGGGGCTTTGAGTTTGAGCATTACTTTAATGGTTAGGAAAAAGTTAAGCAAGAAAAGGGTTAAATAAAGGTGGGTTTGGCTTTTATTTGTGTTTAATACCGTGTTGTAATGTTGTTGTCGTTGTGAGATTGATGTAGAGCATCATCTCGTGACTAAATGTAGTTAAGTGAACGAGAGAGACACGCACACGGATGGAAATTCATTAGTGAGATTGTGTTTGGAGCGGGTCCATCGATGTTTGGGTGCGCAAGATGTGGCCATCTTTAAGTTTGAAATTTTTCAATCTAAATTTGTCAATTGTGTTGACCTTTTATGAACTATGTTGCTGCGATTGTTGCTAACGGCAATTAACGGGGTTGTTGTAACGAGAGTTGAAGAGAAGCGTGCAACTGTGACGTTTTGCTGCGCAACACATATTCCCAACGACGCTTTTTAATGAAGACTTTTTATTTAAAAAAATAAAATAAAACAAAAAATGTTATTCGTGTTGGGAAATTGGATTTATTTTTTAAGCTTAATAACGACTCTTCGGATGAATTTTATTTTTAACTTATATAAAAATTAAGGATGAAACTTGATATTCAATTTTTTTCGTACTCGAATAAATTTGTTATTATATCTTTTTTTTTCTTAGAAAGAAAAAATATGGGAAAAATAAAAAAAAAAAAATCATTTCCTATATCGGTTTTCATAAACACAAGCAAAATCAATAGGACATTATTAATGGAGTAAATTTGTAGGTCGATCACCTTGTTCCTGATCAAAATTGAGCTTTAATTTAGCGTTTGTTGCACATCCAAGGTGGAAAAGTGATCTTGTGAGAAAACTGCACCATTTCCTGTCCCTCGGGGAACGGCTTAAAGAAGGGTGCTGAACCAGGTGGAGGAGTGACTTGCAACATGTGCCGACATATCCCCTTTTTTCTTGTAGACGCATCACTATGGGCGAGTGCGTGAGCTTGATGGACCCCATCGAGCAAGAAGTAATGGTATGGGACCGCACGTGCACCGGATGTACAGCGAGTGTAAAGGAGGGAGGGGACACGAAACGGACGTGCAAAGATGTCGGAATTACTGGTCTGTGCCGATGTTTGTTATTGAGGGACGCAGATGGCGCATCCGCAAATCTGTGCAACTTGTATGCCAATGTTTATCTCCTAAATGACGTCATAAGGTGTAGCATGGGATTAATTAGTCGAATCGAACCGCAGGTGTGTTTGATAATGTATTAGCGGGGGGGTTGTAGATGGGGTCGTGAGTGTCGATTGAATAAAGCAAATGTTGTTGCATGTTTTGTGTGACAGGGTTTGGGGTGGTTTCGGAGGAAGGTGGAAGGTGTTTAAGGAGATTTGCTGCTAATGGCATCTACTTGTCGAATCGTGCAGCGTTTGCAGTGTCGATTGGGAATTCCCTTCTTTTGTCGGTCTGTTCATGTTGGGAATGCCAATGATGATGATCGCCAGGGGTCATTGCAATTGCTTTTCTGCCATCTCTTTTTTCTCGTGCACGGTGCTTGGTCAATTTGAAGTAGATGTGACCCGAGAATGACCCGTGACCGACCCTCAAACTGTGATTGCTCAGCTCATTTTTTTTCTTTAAGCTGAGTTTGAAACTAATTAAATTGAATGCACATTTTGCAAAATTCTCTTCAGTTGACACACTGACTTTCTTTGAATAGTAATCTTTCGAATCGAGGAAATTAGCACATTTTGCAAAAACACTGCTAACAGTATTTTTTAAAACCAATCAAAAATCCACACTTTGATATGACATTTATTACAGAGTTTGCAGCAGGCACTTTTCCATTATAGTTATCATCTATTTTCAGTTACGAATATTCAACAAGTATTTGGTATTTGGCATATTCGACCCGAAATTTACTATTGGACATTCGGCCGAATACTAAAGTTGGACTATTCGAAAATTGAATATTCGATCGAATATAAATATAAATAAATATATAATAAAAATATATAAAAAAGAAATGATCATTTGCAATTTTATATATTAAATTTTCATTTAAGTCCTCACTATTTTTGTCATTAAATTTATTTCAAAAATGAAATAGTAAAAATAATGTTCGTTATTCAAGATTTCTGAATATTCGATACTATTCAATATTCATTATTCAAGATTTTTGAACATTTGATACTATTCAATATTTGTTATTCGGGATTTTTAAATATTCGATATTCATTATACGTGACTTTTTTGTATTCGGCACATCCCTAGTTGAAACAAAAAATAGCAAATGGCGGAATGTCAAAACTGTCGCCATTTGCAATTTTTATGTGACATGTGATTGGCTGCACTATTTGTAATTTTATAAGTTCTAAACCTAATTCATAACTATAATTTTATAATAGAAAAGTGTCTGCAGGAAAACTCTGTATTTTTGAATCCGGGTTACGTCGACTTATTTTCTAACGCAATCCTTTTGAATGTTGTTTTCGAAATGAGGAGATTGTTGACAGACATTCGAAGCTTCTCGAGATGCAACCTATATGACTTGTTGCCATGCCATTTTATATATTATTGCAAACCAATTGAGCCATATTTATTGGCATTTAATTAAATTAATTGCACGCACCACAAAATACCCCGAATTCCTTAACAGCACCACGGATATCAACCATTGTTAATCGACGTGACGACGATCTTCTCGTCCCTGATTGATTTTTTTTTTCATCCAACCGACACGTCTCGCTCTGATTGGTTCCCAGTGGGACGCTGAGATGATGGGAAGCACCGTGCAAAGATGGATTAAGACGCTTTTCTTGGGTGAAGAGGGGGAGCAAAAAAGAAAAAAAAACTGACACGACCCTCGACTAATTGCTTGCTATAGCTGTTGATGACACCAATCGATGACGGTCGGCTCGATATCCGATCGATAATTGCATTGGTCAGTGGTCAGTTGGCAAGAAATGGAAATTTTTTTTTCTTTTTACTATTCTGTATTATTTTTGGGGTCGTGAAGAATTAGAAAGAAGTGAAAAAATGATATTTTTTCCTTTGAATTTCGACTTGTGTTTGATGAAGCGTGAAATGAGGATGGCAGTCACCGTGAAAAGGAAAAGTAGTGCGTCGATTGGTTGGATCGCGTTTTCTCGGGTCAGTGAGTTGCATGTGCAAGTTTTGTGTTCTCTTTATAAATTGAGATCCCACTTAATTACATGCACATGGCCCTCTGGTAATGAGACTCGTGATTCATGTTGATGCACCAAACATAACAAGCCAAACTTTCTCTCTCTTTCTCTCTTTCTCTCAATTTCAAGTTGCGTTGCTCCATAAATCAATCGCACAACTCATTCTCGACGAGTTTTGAGGAAATAAGACGTCGATGAGTTGCACTTTTCCTTTTATCCTGCGTGACAATAGAAGCGAATCTGATGTATATACGGTCAAACTTCCTTAAGTCGAATCACTATAGTTCATCCAAAAAAATTCCAGTTGCAGAAATAACTACGAAATGAGTAAAACAACATTTTGATATGAATTTATTGACAGTATATACGAAAAAGGATGTATATATAAACATATGAAACATAGATAATATAAACAAAAAATAAGAAAATCCTGATTTTTGATTATCGTACATTAAAAAATTGACTATCCACAAAGTTGTCTAAAGTTGTTAATGCGTGATACACTTTAGAACACATATTCGCTACACTTGCTTAAAAAATGATGCATTTCCCGAAAATTTGACTTGGGGAAATTGGAAATAGAGAAAAATTGGACTTGTAAGGTTCAAGTTGTGAAAGTTTGACTGTATAATGTTGGATGATATTAGAATATGGTTGCAGTTGGAGGCCAGTGATTGAGGCAACGCGTTGCATTTATTTTACGAGCTGCTGCTTTAAGTGGAGCTATGAAAGCACACCGACCTTGGACCTTTACAATTAGCCCGACGCAATATTATCACCTTGTTAGTAGGCGAGGAATTTGTTGGTGACGGTGTAATTTGGGGACGCAGGCGTCTGCTTGATATTGGTTCGCCTCAAGACCTAACATTTCTCTGTCTCCTTTTTATTTTCTTAATTAGAACCGGCCGATCGATTACGTTTCTCGCAAGAGTATGTTGGGGTGGGGTCGTGAGTTGAAGGTTGTGCGAGTGAAGAAATGATGAGTCTGCTCGTGCGTTCTTTCATCGCCTCGACCATCGTAATTTTTCGAGCAGTCTTATGTGCTGACTCGTTGGCCCGGATCTCGGCGTCTCTCGCCTGCATACGGATAGACCCATTTAGTGGGCGTTAGGGCGCTCCGAGACTCCAACCCAACGGACGATTAGGAACGAGGGGGCGGGTTCGATTGCCCCCGTGTGGCGTTTGTTATTAGGCAAGGGGTCTGCGTTGGTTCGCGCCTCGCTCACCGAATACTCGATCAAACGCCTCGTGTTGAATTATGAACGAGAGGGCAACCTCAAGTTTGTGACTCGGCCTTAGTGACCCCTCTCTTCCTTCCTCCAAACTGCCATGCCATTTTGATGGACGTGCAAATGGCTCGTTTTGTTTGTGTCATATTTGTCTGTTGATATTTACGAGGGGACATGTTGACCAACGAGAAAGAAAAATATCTTTTAGTTTGTTTCGATTGCTATTAAAAATTCATTTCCCTGGGTAGCTTTTGTTTTTGCAAGAGGAAAGCGTTTTGCATTGCGTTTCTTTTCTTTTATCTCGTAATTTGGTTGGAGGCAGTTGTTTTTAAAATGTAAAGTTTTATTGAGGTGCCAGAAGCAGACTGCGCAAATAAGAATAAGAATGTGAGAGCGAAAGTGAGTGAGATGAGGATGGCGAAGGGTATTCAGGTGTTTGAAATTGACTTTTATTGGGATCGAGAAAAAAAAGCAATCGTAAATGGAGATAGCATCTCCACCTTATTTGCACAAGCTTGCAAATAATCCGCCATTTTCAAGGATAAAAACCAACAGTCAAGATGGTCTCACTCACTCACCTTAATGACGACTGATGGCGCGGATCAAGTAATAACGGGTTCGTAAGAAAAATACGGACCCAGGGATTTTGCACACACTCATTTCGAGATGCAATTTACGAACGTGATTCGATATGCAAATTGTGACATTGTCATTTCGTAAATAGTCAACAATCATAATTGTTAATTATTAATTAAAATTTTCATTTTTCTTATCAATTAATTGGAATTTTGAAAGGAAAAAATAACGAGTGCTTGTAAATATTGATGCATGACCTGGTTTGAATTTGGACTTTAACTTGGAACGAATAAAGCAAGTGAAGAAGAAAAGACGCGTTGTTTGTTTGTTTTCCTTCCTCTATTACTTTGGGAGTAATATCTAAGATCTGTTCGAAGCCCTAGTACGGTCTAAGCATTAGTCTCGCGGCCGTGGAAAACACGCTATCCGAACCGAATTTGATGAGCATCTGAAGGACGCACATCCTATTGCTCTCTGATGACCTTTGCTTTTCGAACTGACCGAAAATAAATTCAAAATTGAAGCCCACAGTTCTGATGATCATCTGATGGAGAATTTTTGAAAATTCAATTCATTGTTCGCTCGTCTTTTGTGTGATTGTTACATGCGACTTGTGCGCGAATAAATTGGCGCCATTTTGATCGGTTTGAGAAACGATTCTTTTTTCCATCTTTTTTTCCCTTTTCAATTCAGGATAAGGATGGAAATAGAAAGATGGGTTGGTGAGGGGTGGGTTGTAATCAAGAGTATTTTAGCTTGTCAATTTTTTTGTTGTATATATGTATGTTGGGCTTTTGTCGTCAATTCTGGTTTTCGCTCGGGATGTTATTACAGATGTCAGACAGGGGGTGCCAACTGACACGGAAAATTTACACTGAGAAGAATGGCGCACGAGCGCCACCTAATGGCTCACGCTGTCACGGTTATGAATGTCGACCGAGTTTAAAGTCGACTCGTCTTCAATTTGTTCTCGACACTTTTAAAAGTTGATCTTAATTTCTCCTCTTGTTTATTCGCAACCATTGATCTCGCAACCCGGAAATGCAACCTCGTCTTACTTTAATGGCGTCGCAATCAACTTTTCCTTTGTTTTAGCCCTGATTGAAGGTATAAGAGCAGCAGTTGGCGAATGGAAAAATCAATGGGGCGGCCATTAGTTTGGTTAACGAGAGTAGAATGAAAATAACCAAGATGGCGGCACTAAATGGGGTATTTGATTTGCATAGTTTGCTGCATGGTATCGATAATATGGGGAAAAGAAATAATAGTTATGTGTTTGCAAGTGATATAAAGATGGGAAAAGTGGAAATGAAATTTGCTTTTTAAGATGAGGAATGATGTTTGTAGAAAGAATATTTTTTTATTGATCTCTGGGACTCGTAAGTTGGGGTGCATGCTGCGTTCTTAGCATGGAAATGGCCTGGTGGCTCGGCGTCGCCATAAATTCAAGCTTGTTTCTCCTCTTCTTCTTCTTCTTTTTTTCTTGGCGGACCTGAGTTGCGTTCTCCAGATGCGTCCGTCATATAAATTGGTGCGTGGTGAAGAAGGGTGTGATAGACTACGAAAGGGGATAGACACACACACACACACACACACACACACACACACACACAGTGTGAGAGAATGTGTGCAAGCGTTTTCCATTGCTAGTGTCGAACAAATCAGGACACGAAGCTGCACCTATGAATAAAATAAATATGAAAGGGGTGCAAATGGATCGAAATACGAGCCCATGCGTCTCCTTACCCGTGATTGACTCGGATCCGAGTAGAGACGCGTGTTGAAATTCATGAGGGTTCAAGTAGGGATCTGAGTTTGAGGGGATACTACAATTCGAGTGGGTTTAAGAGAAAGGAAAAAAGAAAAATAAAAAGAGAAATATGGGCGAATTCCAATTCCAGTCTAGTTTTGAATGACTACAACGATTTTGATGTCGTTTTTATTATTCATAACTGTGCTGGATTTTGTTTATTTGATTTATATATAAATTTATTAATAGATAATATTTTTTTTCTTTTTTAATTAGGTAATATTTACACATCGGAAGTATTTGATCGTGAAACGAGCAAGAGATATTGGTTGAGCGTATTTGCTCAGGATCGTGGGGCGGTTCCGTTGCACTCTCGAGTCGAAGTGTACGTCCAAGTGACCGATGAGAATGACAACGTGCCATTGACTCAGGTGAGCTCTTGTTTCCGACAAGAACAAGTGGAAAAGACTTGTTGTTTTGTTTACGAGTTTCCATCTCATAAGCAAAAGAGCTTGTTACAACCTCGCGTCTACCCTCAGCCTGCAGCGTTTTCTCGCGGACGATGACTCGGAGGCCATTTTCAGTTGGCTCTGGCTACTTGCCAACTCTTTTAAAGCTGACGTGTTTTCACGCGACCAAGTGCGAAGGCCCGATAATGTCACGTGACAAGTGGTTTCCTTCTTTCTTAGATGTGTGTAATTTTTGAATGGACGGAACGAGATTAGGTTTTATGATGACGCAGCGCCGAGTTTTTTTTTAAATGTTAGCCGACATTTTCTCTATTTCCTCCTCCAGTCCATAAAACGCACAGCGAATGCCGCGTCTGATTGAATTGCTTTTTGTTCCTCGTTGCGCGTTGATGAGAAAATGTTTAATTCTTGCAAATGTTTTATTTTTATTAATTTTTTAATTTAATAGGAAGCAGCTTATTATGCAAATGTGAGAGAAAACAGTCCGATCGGTCAATCAGTGGTCAAAATCGACGCCTACGACCTGGACGTGCAGCCTGAACAGCGTCTAACTTATCGCATCACCAACGGCAACACGGCTGGCTTTTTCAACATCGACTCCGACACAGGTAAAATTAAATAGAAATTTAATTGTCCACATTAAATTGATTGACGTTAATCACTCAATTTCTTTTCTCGACCAAATTCCTTTCGAGTTTCACTTAGAAACCCAATCGAACATTCTCCAAACCCCCCCTCCCCCATTTTTTAGGACTTAATTCCACTCCTACTTTTACTCCTTTGATTAAATCACGCGTAATTGCAAATTGTCGACACTCCTTAACAAATTTGTCGCATTGTCTAATCATCCATTCGCTGTAATTACAAACAAATTAAATTCCCAAGCAATATTTTTTTTTTATTTTAAATTAAAAAGTTAAAGAAAAAATAAAAAAAAAATAAAAAATTGTGTTCGACTTTTGTCGAAATCGATTGGTCATGTTTGACCGAAACAAGTCGTTAATCTCTCATGTTTTTTCTTTTTTTTATCTTTTTATTTTTATTTTTAATAGTTCTCTTCTCTCGATTTAGTTTTCATTTCCTTTTTTCACTTTGTTTTTTTTCTTCGACGACCATATTTGTCTGGGTGTCGTAAAAAGTCATTTTTATGGGGCGTTTGGTGCCAGGACGGCTCATGTGTGACAACAAATCAATCGGGTCGTGACATTTCGGGTTCTGCTGGATGGAGTTGCAGTTTACACGATCTTTTGATCCACCTCGGGAATAGGTCGTCGATGTCGCCAATGGACTCGGGCTCATCGATCAATTGAGCTTGCCAACCACCGCCAACTCGTTCTCTCTCCCTCCTGTCCATGGCTGGCGGTCAAAAGAAGCAAACGTTAAGATTTGCTCTGGGGTTGAATAATGGATCGTGTTACTTGACTGGCACCGCGCCAAACAATCGCTTTTGCATTTCTTTCTTCTAAAAACAAGCTGAGGGTGACGTCACTGAATTACGTATTGGTTTGATGGGCAGTTTGTGTCTCGCCTTGGACACGGGATGATCAAGTATAAACGGTGCCCTGGTCGACCTTCCGAATGGGGACGTGGGGACCTGTTTTCTTGCCGACGTGTTTTATCGAGAAGATGTTTGTCTGTCGACATGTTTTTTATATGTATTATATATATAGTTTTGAAGGATTGTGTGAGTCAGCTGGAAAGTAAAAAAGTTTTTATAAAAATAATGTGTTTAATATTAAAGGAAAATTGTAATTTGTTATTTAATGCGTAAATAAATAAATAGTGAAGAAAAGAAAGGTTTTGTAGCATAGCGGTTGGTTTATTCATGTTGGAAAGAATTTTTAATTAAGTGGAGTGAAGAGCAAGTTTG
>JAQFZN010002410.1:0-11499 GCA_034687075.1 Geophilus carpophagus | reverse complement strand
TTGAATTCAAGTTAATTCTCAATATTTCAATAATTCTCAAATTCAATTTAAATTCAATTCAGTATTAAACTAAAACCTCAATCAAACTCACATTAACAACTCCTCAAGGAAGTTCTGCATACTTAAATTCTTTTTACATATCTAAAAACAATTTAATCTTAATCAAAATGTAACATCACTTAAACCTCTTTGTTCTTAAAAACTAGATATTAACTCTAGATAATCTTCCACCACTAACAACAATTTAAGTGGCAGGTTCACATAAAACATTACCTCACTAATTACTTTACTAACAAACAAAAATATCAAAATCAAATCAAATGATGAAACCCCTAGGGAAATAATTTCCCTAATCCTTTCCTTTTACCAACAGGAAGTGAATAAAAAAATATTTTCAATAAATTATTAACCTCTCTACTAAAGACAAACAAGATGGCCATTTTTTTTTCTTAAATAAACACTTCTAAATAGAGGAAAACAGAGCATTGCTGCAATAACATTTTGCATGGGCGTTACAAATTACAAATCGGTGGACAATGTACTTTAGCATTAACTTTGATTATGGTATAACCTTAACTAACCCAATTTTCAATTTAAAAAAATACCCTAACCGTCAAGTGTTTAAGCCGGAACTTTTTCTGCCAAAATGCAAACATATTTTTTTCTCGATATTATTAGGAAGTCAAGTTTCAATCAAATTATTTGGGAGCATTGCCTCACTTAACTATTATTTGTATAGTCTTGATACGATAAATGTTTAAACTGTCACGTAAACAGGAAATGTTGCGACATATTTTTTTGTTTATAGACCTTTTTAGAATTTAATTGATAAACAAAGAATAGTTAGATGTATTTTGCAACAGATCTAGTTCTCTCGACCCTTAAATCTTGTGACAAGTTAATTTATCAATTAAAATTCATAACGGCGTTAATATTTATATTTATAAACACGGTTTCCGTTCCTAATTTGTCTAAGAAAAGTGTAATGCAATAATCAAAATTATTATATATTAAATTAAATTTGTTATTAACTCGTTACCTTCAAAAGTTGTTGTACTCTTTACACGTAATAATGAACAAAAACTGAAATTAGCCAATAAAAAAAGATTAAACATGAAATAGGGTGTAAATTATTATATTCAAGACTTAAGTTTCTTTTTAGGTGATTAGATGGAATTAGTTTTAATAAACAAAAAATAAAAATAATTTTTTGTTTACTAAAATTAAATAAAAATTATTTATTAAAAATAATTAAAAATTCATTTCAATTTTAATTTTATTTTATTAGATATATATTTTCAGACAAGGTGTCAAAGGAAATGTCAAAACGAAATTAAAACACTTTAAATATTCGTGGCGTATCAAATCCACTTTAAATTCAAGTTTAATTCGTTCATTTGTTAAGGACGAAGCGTGAAAAATCCTTACAACATCAGCCGAAGGCTTTAAATATTACACAAAACAAATTTATGAGTTGTAAATTCAAATGGATTTGATATATGAGAATCTATTTTTTTTTACTTAATTATAAAAATATTTTTAAAAAAATTAGAAAAATTATTGAGGAAAACAATTGCTCATAAAAAAATACAAAAAAAAATTAAAATAAGCCTAAACTTTATCTTTTGAATAAATTTCCCACAATTGTCTATAAACTTCTTCTTCCTAATCATAATTAGAAAACTTTTCCCTGCTATTCAAATATTTTACCAACCAATACAACAAACCAGAAAAAATTTAAATCATAAAATAAAAAATGAACACTGATGACACACAAAAACCAATTTCCTTCTCAATAAATGATCATCAGTGCTACATATTAATTACAAAAACGGAAGAAAACTCTAGAAAAAAAATATAAATATCTCAAAATGCATTTGAATTAACCTAATATGCATAGGCACACCCAAATATTACCCTGAATTCGGATTCGAAATAAATAAAAATCACCATAAATACTGGAAAAACCCAAAACCTAAAAACAAAACCACAAAAAAATATTTAAACAAAATAAATTCAATTCAATAATAATTTAAATAATCTTACTCAAAATCTTTTACTAAAACACTAATAATTCGATATTACATTGCATTTGATCTACATGTTTCGAAGACCAACGCCCCTCACACTTCTGGTCACGGATGAGATGAAAAGCTTAAGGCATTTTTAAAAAAAATTAAAAATAGAGAAATTTGAATAATAATTTACTTTTCTCTTGATATAATTAAAACGACGGATGCAATTCATTTTATTCCATTCTAAAGTAATCTTGTGCATCCAGATACTCTCCTTACTTCATCTCATCAGCTGATCAGTTTAGTTCTCGGCTGCGCGTTGCTCCACTTTCTCGAGACTCGCCCCCCCTCGGTGCAACTCATTGCATAACATCGACTTGGTCGAGTAAAACGCTTGGTCATTCGGCTTCTTCAAACAAATTTATACCGGGCAATTTAATAGTAAGTGAATTATTCATTATTTATGAGTATTCATAAATATTTATTAATATTTGCATTATTGAAAATGGCATTTTAATTTAATTTAATAATTTGCATGTTAAATTTAGAATAATTCAATTTTTTTAATATAAAGGTTAGTTGGAAAGAATGAAGTGGAAAACGATCCTTTTGGGTAAGTTGATATTTTCCATCTTAATAAATTATTCATCTTTAATTCAAATCACTACTCACGTTTATGATGAGCATATTCCGGATTCCTTAATTTTTTTCCCATTAAAGCGTGTTTAATGCATTTGCCTAAATAATTTTAAAAATAAATAAATTATTAAAAGGAAATTGGTGTTAAAGAATTCAAAAAACCAAATATTTTTACATTTTTTTAATAAAAATATAATATTCGCTTTAATTTATGGCATTAATATTCCAATTTATCAAAAATAATGAAATTGCAATAAAAATTAAACCGAATTTTCAGGTCTAAATCAAAATCAAAGCCAAAATTAGGTTTTATTAGTGAAAGTTTTGGATCAACCTGACACTAATGCAAATTGTGACCTATAAAACAACTTATTAAAAAAGTTTACCAACTCCATTATTTTTAACCCCTAATTCTTCACTAGAATAACCTAACTTAATTAATCCAATCATAAAAGTCAAATAATTAATACCTGATAATAGAAAAAAATCATCTTTATCCTTTTAACTGAGTCCAATCTAGGCCACAAATTTTTACCACTTCTAAAATTAAGGTTCACACAAAATAGACATCAATATTTTATTTGGGAGTGGTCCTTTTTCTTTTTATAATGCAAAACTGGTCGATAATTAGCTTCATTTATGTTGTTCAATTGCGAATTTAAACCTGAAACAGATTTTTAAAAAAAAAATTAAAAAAAATTAAAAATAATTCTTAAAATTGAACTAAATTTTATTACTTTATTCATTCTTGATATAAAAAATTAAAACCTATTTTAAATTCTTCAAGCGCATTCTCTAGGGCAGTGCTTTTTTTTAGTGTTAAAATTTAGTTTTCTTTTTTCATCTTGATATTTTACCTACTTTACACTCTCAATTTAACGCAACACTGGGTGCATAAAGAAGTACAAACGACTGTTAAAATTGCAGTCATCATCACGAAGCAATGATTAAGTTCACTGCCTCCATCAAAGGATTAGATGTAATCATTTTTAAAGCAATTAAATGCAAACAACCAAGCTTTATACATGAGTTTCAACATGTTAAAAACTCCATTATTTGATTTAAGTACGACTCATTCTCTTTCTTTGCACAAAAAAGATGATAAGTGTGTGAACGAGATGAGTATACAACCTACGTATAGTTTAAAAACAATTTTTTTTTGTTTTTCGACGAAGTTATCTATATTTGGAATAATTAATCGCTTAAATTTAGTAAGTTATTGCCAACTTATCGAAGAAAAAAAATTAGGATAAAAAAAAATGTGAGCATGAAGTATCTAGCATGACCTAACTTGCTAAAATATTTCAATAACTGATCGTATTTCTCTGTGAAAATGCACTTTCCTATGTGAATTATTTACTTACTTGTACGATTAAAGTAAATAAATAAACTAAGCGTTACTGAAAATGATAAAAACCTCAAAAATGATCGAAGAAAAGGCGGCCATCAAAACTTGTTGTTTCACAAAACCGTTATATCATAAATTAGAAATCGCCAACTAGCGACAAAATCGATTAACAAATTTCGTAAGATTTCAGAAATTACGCCGTAGAAAATTCAAAACATCTTTTTCAGTTTTAATAATTCTAAAATATTTTAAAATAATTTTTAAATAAAATATAAACTTGCAGAAAGTAAATTTTTAATTTGTTGCAAGTTTCAATTTCATTTTAATATCGTTAATAAGAAATTTGATTATTTTGACACACATTTTTTAAATTATTTTCCAGGTCCCATTTTATTGCTATTACCTCATCTTGTTATTAGCTCCAAAAGATCATATTATGACTACACATTGGATTACGACATCAACACATTACCGGGCGTGGCTGGGCAAGATTACCCTGCTTTATCTCAAGTCCCACCAAATGATTTTTACTGCGAAGGAAAACTAGCTGGTTATTATGCTGATCCTCAATTTGCATGTCAGGTAAAAATGTTTCATTTTCACACTCACTTTCGGACCTGGCAAAAAAGTCACTTGGCCCCTTTCTGATGCGTGACTCGGTCTCAAAAACGTTCTCATATATTTATAACTGGAATTTTCTTTTATTGACGTGAGGAAATCTTTTTTTAATTCAATTAAATGTCCTGAGAAAAAAAGAAATAAAATTGTGAGTAAGGTGTATTTAATTAATTACACTCAATTATTATTTTTTTAAATTTTAAATTCTAAACAAATAATAAATTTAATGTGTGAGAAATTCACCAAATTGTAAGTTACATTAACAAGGAAACTGATGCAAAGATTCCCATTTTGTCAAATAATGAAATCTAATTAAAACTAAATTCATAAATTAATACAAAACACTACCTCTGAGTTTGAAAAATCCCACAGAAACTCTGCACTTAATTATACACCTCCACAGACAATAAATAAACCACATTTCCTTCCCCTTCAACACTCAAAAGTCAAAACTAAACATTTAATCAATAAATAATAAAAATAACATTGGATTTCTCAAAGGTTTCGATTTACAATTATAACCGAAACAAAAAAAAATATTAATTATTTCACTTTTTTTTAAGGTGTACCATAAATGCGACATTGACCACAGAAAGGATAGTTTTCTATGCAGCAATGGAACAGTTTTCAACCAAAAAACATTTGTATGTGAATGGTGGTACAGTGTTGACTGCTCCCAATCCACTTATTACTACGGACTGAACGCGAGACTGTACAAAAAGAAATATGCATCATCACCATCCCTGTACCAGGACTCAAGAGGACTTGTTTACATGCTTTCATCACCTGTCACAATCACGGATTCTTTATCCAAACCTGATTTGAGTCACCAATCTTATGCTAAACCTTTAGGGGATTTGTTGTTCTCAACGTATTTTAAAGATGTCAAACATCTTGCTCATTTACCGCCATCTAGTGTTGAGTTAGATATTAAACCTGATTATCAAGTGGAAAATAAACCCATCAAGGATTATGAAAGTGAGGAATATTCAGCTTTGCCAAGTGCTGAAGATAATTCGGCTGCTGAATTTGAATCTCAGCATATTAAACCGAGTAAGGTTAAGATGTACAAGGCACAACCAATGTCTTCAGATGGCAAGGTCAAAGTTCAACCGATGGAAGGGTCCAAAGAAAGCTATGAAAATAAATAAGTGGTTTAATGTTGATGTTTTATGATAAAATTTTCACTCGGATTTTTTTTAGATGATTTATTTCGAAATAAATTGAAATGAGAGAATTAAGTTTGGTAAGATTATCAAGGGCAAAAAAGTACATCATGTTATTTCATTTGTGTATAATGTCATTACACAGTTAAATATTAATATGGGAGATATATATATTTATGTTATTGAATTGAATTGAATAAATTATTTATTTAAGAAAAAAGTGTGTTTGATTGAATAAGGTATATCCTAACACAAACAAGTTTATTTTCAATTTCAAGATTCACATCACATTGAATTTTAATCTAGGTTATTGTCTTGACATTTAAAACCTGTTTTACTTAAAAAGCAACTTTTTTCACCAAACTTGACACTATTTATCTCTTGTCAGAAACGCTGTGTAGTGTTGAATATATATAAATTTCACCTAAATTCATATAAATTCTAAACGTTTTTTCCATTTCAGCAATGAGTACAAATAAGTAATTTATTTTCCCAAGTGAAACAGGTTTCAACCGTTAAACTTAAATCTGTGGTATTCATTAATGGAATAATAAAAGCATTCCAAATGAAAAAGTAGCACTGCTATAAATAAAACTCAAAGACCAACTTGCTAATACAAATTTTATTGCTGTCTTCTTATTACTTTGCTTTTATCCGATGATTTAGAAGACAACTTCAATTCAGCTTGCATCGATCGTGCTCTTTGCTCTATCCTTTCTCGTAATTTGCGCAACCTCGGAAGTTGCAAACTCGTCGCTGCTGGTTCTGCTTGTTTAGCCACGGCTGTTTAAAATGAATAAAGAAAAATTCCTTTCACTAATCAATTTGCAACACGTTTATGAGTTTAATGTGCCTCAGAATATGTCAACAGTTTCTTTTATTTTATATTTAGAAACCTATTGAGGTTTCTGGGCTTTGCTCTGCTAATGACAACTCACCTTCGATATCTTTCTTAGTAGGCATAAAAGCCTTAGCTACATTGCATAATTGATCAAAGAAACCGGAATAAGGAATCAACTTATAGCCTGGATTATCTCTGTTGATGAAATTGCACGTGGCTTGTAATTCATTCCAACTGGTAACTAGAAATATAGAATAATGTAATGTAGTAAATTAATTAAAATAATAAATAATTAATAATTTTTTTGATATATAAAAGGGAATTTTGGTGAATTTATTGATTAATTTTATTATGAAAATATAATTAATCCAATTGGGGGTGTCTTACGTCATGATCTCATTGAGAAGTGAGTTTATGTTCTCATATCTTAAAAGAAATTTGCATTTATTCTGTTATTTTTTGCACGTTTTATCTGCTCACTCACAAAATTCATCAGGATTGTTAAATTGAGGAGAGAATTGTTGCATGCTCATGGTTGGATGCATCATCTGAAGTAAAGGTGGGAATTGTGCAGGACGAGGAATAAATATTGCTCGTAACACATGACAACTGCAAACTGAATTAAATTAAAGTATAAAAGAGTGCAAATTTCTAATAAATTGTTAATAATTTTTAGTTTTAAATTAAATTAATTAAAAAATTATAAAAATATACTTACAAAGAATAAAAATTAGTAGCCACAATCTACACACGTCCATCTTCCTGTAAATTAAGTAGAATAAAAAGTTAAAAAAATTAGAACGGAATGTGAAAAATTTGAAAAATTTACCGGAAGTAATTAACGAAATTCTTTTCTTTTTTCAAAACCAAATCAAATCAAACTCTTTTTCAATTCTACTGCTATATACTCTGAAAGCATCGCTTAGAATGATTTGTACGAATTCTTCAAAATGAGGCTATCACGTCACATTTTCATATGTCCGGTCGCGAACCTGCTGAAAATTAGAACGAAACATTAACTAAAAATTCAGTGAAAAAAAATATATCCATAAAACATTTTAAAAAAACAGTGAAATGGAATGTTACACTCACATTTTAATAATTCATCCTCCATATTCAATTATCCTTCTCCATATGAAATTTTTTAACACAGTAAAAAAATAATTTAAGACGAAATAAAATTTAAAAAAAAAAATTAGGCTACAAGAAGTGAGTAACGAAAGGTCAGTGGTCGCTTTTACGAGTTGAAAGTCCTTTCAAGGGAGATGAATGACATGTTCCAACCGAGTGGCCCACTTCACCATCCTTTTACAGGTTATTTACCTGCACAAATACATCTTGTCAAGGTTACAGATAAGAAAAATTCTGAACTTGAAACACAAACAAATAAAAACAAGGACATTTGGGGATATCTGAAATTGAGACAAAATTAAAAAAAATGATTAAAGAATGTTATCACTTGATTTTGTAATTATTTCTTATTATTTATCATTACTATTATTATATTTTTATTCATTAAAACGTTGTATCTAACCTTATTTGCTCATGCTTTGTTTACCAACCATGAGGGATTAAAGGATTTAGTAGAACTCAAGTGATACAAGTGGGTCAAACATTTTTAATACTCTCCATGGGTTGGGAAAAAGAATCCGTTTCTATTGGACGGCCTCTTTTTTGCAATCAGGGCCTGAACTCATTTTCAGAAGAATTTCCCGACCTTGTGTGGAGGTATTTAAGAGATCAAGGTCAGCTAAGTTTCATACAAACCATAGCATGCTCGAGCTTGCTGCATAACGCTTTATGGTCAAGGAAATATCGGTTTATAAGCGAAATTTGTTCATATTTTACGTGTATTAGATCGAGAAAAATCATGTTTGTTCCTAGTTTTGGTAAAAGCTCGTTTATATTTACTTATTTAATATTTTTCTTGCTTTTCTTGGTTATTTCCTTGATTTTTTTCTCGATTTTTCTCACTTATTTTCTGTAGCAATTTTTGTGGTCACTTTTGCTATTAGCAATGCAGCAAGTGCTAGAAAGACGAAATTTTCTCTTCTTGTAAGTGATTTTAATTCCTCAGCTATTCAAGGCACTCCAGGAAAGGATTATCCCATATTTCGGGATATTCCCGAAACTAATTTTGTTTGTAATGGATTACCGGCGGGAATTTATGCTGATTATGATACCCGTTGTCAGGTATTTATTTATTTATTTCACTTTTATCATTTTAAATCTGTAAAAAAAAATATTTAATTTATTATTATACTTCAGGTTTTCCATATGTGTGATGAAGACAATGTAAAGTTTACCTTTCTCTGTCCAAATGGTTCCGTGTTCAATGAGAAGCGTTTGAAATGCGATTTATGGAGCAGAGTGCCTTGCAAAGCAGCGCAGAGTTTGGTAAATCTTCTTTTCCCGATTAAGTCCGGTGCCAAAGGGAAAAGTTTACCCAGAGGAGGACAGGTGGTTGCACAAGATAGAACTCTCGATTTAGTGGACACAATTTCAGACTTGATTAAAACATCGAGAAGAAGAGCGCAAGAAGATTTTGATGAGGAAGAAACTGGTGGCAGCAGATTTCGTGAAATTATGCGTAAAATACTCAAAATCATCACTACGGGGTTGTAAATGAGTTTAAAATTAGCTTAGATTAGTTGTAGTTTAGTTCTGATAGATTAGATAGTTGAGATAAATGTTAAAATTTTAATTTTTAATTTTTTAAAACCTTTATTTTCATTAAAATTAAAAATATTTTAAAGTCATCACATCAAAATGATTAAAAATTTAAAAAAAATTGTTTTTACTAAAAAATGTAACATAAAAACCAAAAAAGAAAAAATTAACCATAATTTTAATCTTAAATGTATAATAATTTTTAGGTGTATGAATTCTAATACCTTTTATTTTGTACGTGTTCTAACGATGTAATATTTGTGTTGATCACAATCTGTAAATATTTTCACCACGTAATAAAACTAAAACTAAATCGAATTTTAATTTCCTGCATTCAAACAAGAGAAATTAATAATAAACCGGAAATAATCCTTGAAATAAACAAATAAATTGATATAAATGATGCGAATATAAACCTAAACTATAATTAGGTCAATAATAATTAAATCGAATCAACATTTACACACTTAATCGCTTCAGATTCACTTAGGATAACTCTAATGTTCCATTCTTTATACGCTACAAAACTCGTGATCAATGTATTAGTACAAGGATGGGAAACTTCTTCCCAGATCAACCTTGGATTACTTGTCCTTCCTCACAGCACAATCTTTACAAGAAGCAATTTTCTCCAACCAAAAACAATTTCTGGATGAGAGTGTTAAATAAACAAGACGTGCGTGACTCTTATCACACGTAGGAAGACAAAAGAAAAATGGAAAAAAATTACAAAAAAATCAATTAAAAAATTGGATCCACCAACTCAAAGCTCACACTTTGTTGAATTGTGTGGGAAACGGGTTAGCACGTGTCCAATGAGAAGTATCTTCCTTGAGGAGATGCACAAAGAGAGAGGTGGCAACTACCCACATTAATGCTGGAAATAATAAGACTTTTTTTGTTGCTTCAACTGATAAGTTTGACAATGAGAGCATAGTGAAAATGAGCCATAATTTCCCACCCAACTCCTACACGTGGCAACAAATATCGGGCATTTGTTTTCACCGGATATATAAAAGAGAACATTAGCAAATAATCACCTTCATTCACTTTCATAATTTCACTTAAACAGTTCCTTTCTTTTTCATTCATTCCAGTAGTTATAGAAATGTTTCATTTACGTGCAATACTATTTTTCATCTTTATTTGTGGTAAGAAAATATTTTCCCAATATATTTTTTCAATATATTTAATTTAAATTGCTTTATTAATAGGAAAAGTTGCAACACTAGCTAAACATAGAGTAAGTTAATTTCCTATAGTTTTCTTTATTTACATAACTGCATTTATAATCAGGTTGCTCGTAGTGGAGCCTCTTATGGGGGTTATAGCAATGGAGATGATGGAAGTTATGCAGGAGGTGATTACAGTGCAATTCCTGGTACCCCTGGGCAAGATTACCCATTATACGGACCACATCCACCAGCTACGTCTTTCCAATGTACCCAACAACAATGGTTTCCAGGATATTATGCAGATACACAGTTTAATTGTCAGGTAAATCAATTTAATCAATTATTATTCGTTTTTTATAATTTAAAAATTATTTATTTATTTTTTTATTAAGGTCTACCATGTTTGTGAAGATAATGGAAAAGATAATGTGTTTTTATGTCCAAATGGAACTATATTCAACCAGCAATACTTTGTGTGCGACTGGTGGTATAATGTTGATTGTAGCCAAGCTACAAATTGGTACAGTTTAAATGGTAATCTTTACGACCAAAATGGAAATGGAAATGCAAATGGAAATGGAAATGGCGGTTATAGTGGTAGTAGTAATAGTGGTGGGAGTTATGGAAGTGCAACTGGATATGGTAATAAAGACAATGCTGGTGGATATTATTAAAATGATTCAAATTATCATTTCTAATTTTCAATTTTAAACTGCCAAATAATTTACAGCTTGATGTCGATGCAATTAATCTATTGTGATACATTATTCTTATTTAAATATTTCTTTTCTATTTGTGTAAATCATGGTAAAATGCAATGATAATAAAATTTCATTAATTTCATTTTAACTCGTGCAAATAATTCAAAATAAACACACAATCATTACAACTCGAAGCTTTTGCTTTAATGCCATCTTACGAGCACAATTTGAACCATCGAAAATAAATAAAAAAAATTCAGTGACTATACTCCATCTCGTGTGATATAAAGAAACTCAGAAATTAGGTTAGACTAATTTTTTTATCT
>JAQFZN010002409.1:0-11500 GCA_034687075.1 Geophilus carpophagus | reverse complement strand
TTCTTTAAAATTTCAATCACATAGCTTTTTTTAATCGTGCTAAATCGAATAAAACCGTGTAAAAACGGAAAAAAAAACAATTTCTAGACCGTGTTAAATCAAAACCGTGTAAAAAAAGACCGTGTAAAAACAGAATTGGGTGTATATAACAATAAAAACAAAAATAGCAAAAATCAAAAAGTTTCAAAGTTTGAATTTAATGCAAAAAATTTCTGTTTTGGATTACAGGGAAGCACATTCTAAGACTGGAATTTGAGAAATAGCTAAACTTTTTAATTTTGGGCGAATGTCAACAAATGTCAACAACATAAACAAAAATTGAAAATTATTTTACTTATATGAATAAAAAATAATTTTTAAAATAAGTTTTGAATTTTTTTTTCTAAGGTGGACACTTCTCTATGGCAGACACTTTGTCTCAGACAGTTGCTGATCGCCTTATAGAAGTTTTACTTATTATAAGCATAAAATAAAAGTTGTATATTTAGGTTGCACACATTCTTCTCATACTTACACTGTTATACTTATACCAGACATAGACAAATGCAGCTCTTCGTTAGGTTAAGTGCAGCTCCCAATGTCTCTTACAAAAATATAGATACTCTTTCTTTCCCTATTATACCTGTATTTTTGCAATTTTCCTTTCTAAATGTTGTAAGTGACAATGCACATGTGTGAATGCAACTGTCAAATATGCAATGTGAGAACGTGACTATGTATAAATTTGAATTTGTGTTAATACAATGTGAGAACGTGACTATTGTGTGGCTCTTTATATATATGAAAATCCAGAATGTATCTCTCGTTGACCTCATGTATGCCCGCCCTGACTTATAATCAAGAAACTAGAAGTTGGTTTACTCAGTCTGAACAAGGACAAATATAGAATATATTTATCTGCATACAGGACAGCACTTACTGTTGTTCTTAAAGTGGCAAAAATCAGATATACTTCATCATATAATTACAAACCAGTGACTAGGATTGTGCATTCTATTACGATCTGATAATTCACTGCTCAATGACAAACAATAGTGACATTGTTGGCTAGATTCATACACACAAAGTTCTGAAGAAACAAGATGTTGACAGTATCATTTGCAAATCATTATAAAAAGATCTCTATTTTATAAAATAATGTCATAAAAATGGATTTTTCTTATAATTATAATTATAACTATCATAAGCAGGGTTGCCAGGTTCCTGAGTTTGGCAGTAATTTCTGATTTTGAGACTTGATTTCTGACAAACAGTTTATAATTCCTAACATGAGGTTCTTCGATGACTTCCACTGATGAAAAGTACTTTACACTGTTTGAAGAGTATATAAAACCACACAAAAAAGTAACAGTACAATTTACTAAAAATTTTCCATTTTCCATTTTAAAAGTCTGACAACCTCTCTATTACCATTGTATATGCCCAAACCCTCAGAGACAGAGGGCTAAAATGGTCATTTGGCCTGGGCCCCTAACATCCCAAAAAAGAAACTAATGAGGCCTAGAAAAAGTTGTTTGGCCTGGGCCTGTCAAAGGTCTCTGAGGGCCTGTGTATGCCTTATTTAGACAACATATCACATCTAGATGTTGATAAATGTTTACTTTGCAAAAAAAAATTGAAGCAAATAGAAATGAAACTGTGCACATTATTGCACATCAAGCATAGTATATGCGAGACAAATGCTTGAGGTTGTGCCAAAACCAACAAAAACCTCTTCGTTGTTTACATCCAACACACATTGCACGCCCTTTTCCTTACAAGGTACATGAGGGGGTATTTTCATCAAGAAATGGCTTCCATGTAACCGCGGGAGGTAAGACTAATACTCTGTCATTTCTGCTTTGTTTACTCTGTCCAGAACTACTTCTTGCTGAATCTGGCTTTCTTTATCCCAATAGTTCAATGTGGGTCTTAGTTCGCTGCCAGGGTTCTTCCGCTTCAGATGCAATAATCTTTTAAATTCTTTTCCCGCATGGGTCATTGATTAAAAGAAAAAAAAAGTCAACTTTTCTTTTATATTTCTAGACAGCACACATGCATCAGATGGTAGCCAACTTATTAAGGCTTTTTTGTTGAAAATTGCATCACAAATTACTCTGTTCTTGGCTTTAAAAATGTGTAAACGTGTGTCGAATGAGGTGACTTTTCTCTTGCACATATATACGAATTTGCTGCGATAAGAGATCACATCAGCTGCGACCACATAAGCTCCATTTTATATCGGTGGATGAATGAGACAGTTTTGCTGCTCAGGGCCATAGTCTCATTCTCATATAGTGTATCCGTTTTTCTTCTTTTTTTCTCTCCACAACAAAATAGAAAAAAAAATTTAAATTTCATCATCTTGAAAAAAATCTCGTTGTAAATTTTTAACATTTCATCAAGTGAAGCTAGTTTGTTCGTTTAACTTATTTGCATAAATATAAATTGTTGGTAGTGTAAAGTAGAAAAAAAATTATAGATGATGACAGGTTTATAAATATTAATCTGGAGGTTAAGTTCTCAAGTGCATCTTTGAGAAATATGTGCAGACCTGTGCCAAGAGTTGGCTTCAATTAATGGTTGTCTTAAATTTAAATAAATAAATGTTGTGTAATCAGTATAAATTTATTTCATTTTTTTAGTTTAATATTTCTTTGATTAAAGTTTATAATTAAATTCATTAATTTTGAAATTTTCATTTCTTACATTTTAATTATTGCTACTTTCTTCTGTTGACCTTTGTCTATTTCTTTTCCTAATTTGTTTTCGCAATTTTTAAACCAATTTGTAACCAATTCACCCATTAGGAAAAAAAATTAACATACCTAAAATAGTAATTGCTCTAGTAAACTATAATTTTCTTTAAAATTCGTAACTTACACAAACTTTTACAACAGTTGGTACAAAGCTGTATTAAGACCCCAACTTTTATATATCTTACTATTTGCTAACAAAATCAATAACTATTTCTAAAAAAAACATAAACAAACAAACCAACAGCCATTTTCTCACAACTCACCTTGGTTCAATATTTTAACAAAACACCTTTCAACACCATTCTCAACATTTCCCAACTGATCTATTCCTTTATACACTGTATCTACACAACAAACAGACAAATCCAGCTACATATCACACCAGAGTCCAATTCAAAACTCCATATACAACAGATAGCAGAAAAAAATTCATCTTTTCCATCCACATCTCACAAAAGAAAAAAAAGAAAAAATAAAAAGATGAGAAGAAGAAGCAGGCTTAAACCTAAACTCATATCTGTACATGTCGAGGGATTTAAAGTATGCATACCAAGACAGCTATTCAAACTCGAGGTGACCACGTGCTCAGGTGATAATGAACCCCAGCAAACAAGGCAATGTCTCCTGAGGCTTGTCCAATCGATATTGGCATAACCCATCCCTTTTCTACCCTCTTTCAAAATGGAAGGAGTGAGTTTATGCTATCTAAAAATAATAGTAGAATTCTTTCAAACTGCACTTCAACTCAATTCTTTGCCTGTGCCAAATTGAACCAAATTAAACCCATTCCATCTGGTCATATCAAAATATTAGTTTTACATATTTTTTTAATTTTTTTAATTTTTTTTTTAATTTCCATGTTCTTCCACTGACTTTCATTAACTCTATCCCAACACTTTTTATCGCTCAATCTTTCCTTGATGCTAAACGTTTTTATGATCTCATCACCTTCATAGAACCCACAAAAAATAATGTAATAGAATGGAAAAAAAAGAGAGAAGAGAAGGGAAAAATGAGAGAAAGTCATTTGAATTCTATTCCGACTTTTATCTTTGATCTTTCTCTTTTGTCCATTTAATTACACCACAAATCTCACTGTACAACCACATCGTTAGCTCTTTTCTACATGTAATTCAACATTTCCTTCAAAGGTGTGCGCATTTCTTCATGCTCTACAGGAGAAACGCAATTTCCACAATGTGACAGAAATGTCTCGTGCACTTGCTTTTCTAATTAATCTACAGCTATTAGATTATGTCAATAAAATAGCTGTGTCACAAACTTTATTTTAGGCACATTTAGTAAGGTTTTTCTTCTGTAAATTGCTTTAATCATTAGATTGAGTGTATTGCAAAAACAGGTCGACATGTAAATGACATTTAATATTTTGTTCGGTTGTTATCTCTATGTTAAATCATGCTTAAATAATATATGTATAATAAATGATGCAAAAAGCAAATCCAGAGATTTGATGTTGTGGATAAGTGAATGGGGTGTTAAAGTTGAATTTGTGTAAATCAATAATAAAGACTTGTAAATGTGTCAACAAATCAATGTGGGAAATAATGATTTTTCAAATAGTAATCGATTTTATATCAATTGATTTGTTTCAATTCAAAGAAGTAGATTATGATAATATTGGTGATGACAGTTTGATATTTGATAACCAGTTCACAAAATGGCGGCAAATAGTAGCAAATACAATGGGGGGGTGATAAAAGCGATTCCCCCCCAAACATGTAGGTACCACTACTACACCTAGTGAATTTTTTTGTTTGAATTTAATTTCTTTTTATCTCTTGATTATAAAAAATGTATGAAATTTTGTCATGTTATTGGATAATTTGTGCATTGCTTCCTTGAAAAAATGTCTGGATCCGACACTAGGTATTAAAAAATGACAGGTACTGGCTATCCTGTTGACTAATTTACAAAAATAATTTTTTGCTAAAAATAATTAAATTTTGGCAACCAGGTTGTCCGCATGTGGTGCACGCATTGCACGTGCAGGCTTGATATCTGTTGCAATATTGGTCGAGTTACTATTGCTCAATTTCATTTGTACCAATACAAATTGTACCTTTGCAATATGTTTAGAGATTTTTTTTAAAGCAAAATATTGTTTATTAAAAAAGAACATTATTTTAACTTTTATTAGAAAACTCCATCCGATTGCAGTTACAGCCAATCCTTTGTCACAATGTAAAAGCAAGTATTTTTAACAAAAAGCAAATAAAGCTGCTGTTGTTATTTTCATTCTTCTTTCCTTTTAACGTGCATAATATTCAGGTATTAAATAAAAAATAGTAAGTTTCATAAAGAAGGGTGCATATGCACCCATCTCCCTGGTTGTGCCAGCAAGGTCGTGCCTGGCCAGCGTGCATTGCGTGCGCTGCACGCAGGCAGCCAGATTTAAGGGCGGCAAAATCGTCAGAAATGACATCATTGTTTACAGTAAACAAAGACGTCATCTCACATGGCGGCCACCTTGCACACTGGCACGCAGGCGGCCATATACTCAGGCACGGGCCATATGAATATACGTACACTGGCACAGTGCCAGTGTACGTATGTTCATAATCAGCAGAGCCTCATACAGGGGGAGCTAGGAGGGCCATTTTTTGAGTCAAAAACCATGGTCAAAAAAAGTAATGGGCCCCCCAAGATTGTGGTGTTACCGAAATAACATCATGAGTAACGCCACCAGTTAACCATAGGAGATGTAGTGATCGCCCCCCACTAATTGATATTCACAGGGTTTGACCAATCAGAGACCAGCAGAGCCATGTGACATAGAAACCGAGTTTTCGTCAAGAGTAACGCGAGTGACAGAAGGTAGTGGCTACTCAGGATCGGACCTAATACAACGTACTTGTTTTTGGGTTTGCCGATTAGAGGAGCCACGCCCTTTGTGTCTATTGTGCGATTTATCTCGAATGAGGAAATTCCTCGAGAGATGAATGTGTCTTTACCTTAGTTTCTTACTTTACTTGTTGTTTATTTTATATCATATTTGATGAATTCGAATTGATATATGTTGATTGATTTAGTTAGTAATTTGAGACTTGTGAAGAGTTTTCAGAAGTGTCAATCAATTTTTAGTTAATTCATATTCATAATCTTATTATTATTGTAACATTTAAGTCATAATTAAATTCTGTGTCTGTTTAATATCCAATCAGTGTCTTTATTGCGTAAGTGTACAAAATCCTAAAGTTGGTAACTTTCGCTGCGTTAGCGTCCGTGCATTTAAACGTGCGAATTTAGTAACACGATAAGATGTTGTTTGGCCCAGACCCCATTAAAGCTCTCTAAAGGCCTGATAATCAGTGCTTTTTTTGTAAGAAAAAAGGTTTCAGAACTCACATTTTGTTAACCCTTAAAAAAATTGTATATTCAGTTCTGACATAAATTTAATTCATCGGTTGAAAAAAGTCGCCAAAATGTCATTTGGATGTGTTCTATGACAAAAAAAGCATTGATTATATTATTAATAATATAATAATACACATTAAAACACTAAAAAGTAATAATTTTATTTTTCAAAACTTGGTAAAAGGTTCTGGTATGCCGTATCGACGCCTACCGCCACAAAAAAAGCATTGTTCATAACACGAAACATTCAGTCTGCTCAAAAATGTAATGTGTGAGGCATGTGTACTTCAAACCACTACATTAATTAATAATCTTAAGCTAGGAAACTTGATATAGAATCTTTAACTAAGACATGATGTATTGTTTTTACAATGTTTCATAAGATTCTACATAAATTAAAATTTAAGTAACCAATCCAAAATATCCAGGGACACTAACACAAGCAGTAGAATTATGGATAACATTCTTTAACTTGATGATAATGTTGTTTATAATATCAATATTCCTTTACATAGGTATGAAACAAATTATTCATTCATCTTTATCTTTACTCCATGCTTAAAATTCAATCCCATGAAATCACTACAATTTGCATACCCAACTGGGAACTCAAACTAGAAATTTCTTCTAAAATTACTTTACAAATTCCCAAACCATTTTTCAAAAAAAATCTTAGTGGTTCCACTAACAACCATAAAAAATTAATAAAGAGAAAAGCATTAAATAACTTTTACAACACTTTTTCTTTTTATGATTGTCATTTTAAAATTTTTTTCATCTTATATACCACTCCAAACTCTTCAACTCCCCCAACAACAAAAAAAACAACATTGTAAAAAAGATTAGGCTTAAAAGCTCTTCAAACATCAGCTTACCACTGTCAAGCTCAAGCATTGTTAAAAGTTTAAAAAAATTAAAAAAAGAATGACTAAAGTAGGCCCAAGGGAAATTAAGAGCTATTCAATAGAAGAAGTGAGATTAAAAGGTACAAGAATAAAGTTAAAACTTAACTTATAGTAGCATTTCCAATAAAATGACTACTTTTTAAGTGTCCCACTAATTTACATTTCAGCTTTTATTATCTGAATATAGATATAGTAAAAACTGTAATGTGAATTGTAAAAATGAGCAATTTCATAACTTGTGATATAAAACTGCTTGTAATTAAATTTTAAAATCTTTTCAATTAATACTTGCTCATTAAATTTTGTCCAATCAAATTACAAGCAATTCTAATTGGTTGGAGGCTCTTTAATTACTACATTCTTTACAGAGTTAGAAAATTCACTGTGAATTTTAATTTTATAGTTATTTTAAATATTTTTTTAAATTTTAATATTTTAGTCATGCTTTTGTTAATAAAAATTTAGATAAAACAATCATTAATTAATAAAAAGATAACTCTGGTTTAATGATGATTGCAATGTTACAGAGTTTACGGCAGGCACTTTTCAGTTATAGTTATGACCTATTTTGAGTTATAAATAGTGTAATGGATAACTGTAAAGTTTTGTTTGCTTATTTTTCTTATACAGTAGTACCTGCTTAACGCTGCCTCGCTTAATGCTGTTTAAGTATTAAGCAATATTCAGTATACCCTGAAATTTCAATGCGATTTAACATGGCCTCATTTAGCATAATTTGCTTTTAGTTATAAGTCATAAACCCCATTTATAACTATAGCTATAATTTTATAGATTATTATTTCTTTAACATGTGTTTCAAGGTTATGTTATTACTTTGTTTATGGCTTTTACCACATGTATTTTGTCTTTCATCAATAGTATAAGGCCTTTTCGATATTTTTGAAAAGATCATCATCAGAACATTTGTTCTGATTTTACAGTAATTTTATAGTTTTATGCCACAAACTCTGTAATGTATTACAAATGGAATTGTAATGGTAATGAATCACCCATTAACCTAACTTATAATGCTTACAACACTGTTTATTTGTAGGGAAATTTTCCTATTTATCAGAAAGCCTAGTTGTAGGTATCATTGGTAAAATTATTACTCAACAACTAAGCTTACAACAGAGTTAAAATAGAAAAACATCCTCGAAAACTTATAATTAAATCTTTTGTTGACTCAGCAAAAGTCCTTTAAATTAAAAGCACCACATATTTGCTCAGCAAACGTTTTCAGTTTACGTCATCAAGAAAACAACCATCAACTAAAATTTAAAAAAATAAAATCAAAAACTTTCTACCAAACCACATATCACAAATCCTCCATTTCAATACCATTAAATTACTTTAAATCTTCAACCAGCCAAAAAAATTAACATAATCAAATCCAAGTTGCACTTAAATTCCCTCAAAAATTAATCAACCATTTATAAAATCAATTTCCTCTTTAAAAAAATTCAACGTTACAGTTGAATAATTCAACTAGCATTTTGTCATGCATAATTTATTCCACAAGAATTTCAATTTCTAAACCACTCCATGAGGGCAATAAATGAGACACACATTTATATAACATAAATCTAAATCACTTTCTACTTATCCCGCTCTCTCTCTCTCTCCTCCACTACCCACAGCCTTTAATTTCAGGCTAAATGCATTGCAAACTGCATAGCGTAATTATTTTCACAAATTGAATAACGGTTCCGCCCACACAAACACAACTGTTAATTGCTTTTGTTCATAATTGCCTTTTGGATTAGGTGTAAAAGAATTAACAAGCGTAGAAAAGAAGTCTTTTTAACTAAATAAAACAACAAAAAAAATTTAAAGATGCTATTTTCTTTCTTTATCAACTCAGCTTGTCACTTTGTTGAGAAGAAAACAAGAGAAATAAAACTAAAGAAGAAAGAGCTTTCAGAAAATTTCAATCATCAAATAATTAGACACTGCAAACATTTACAGGGATTTATTTTAAATTATGGTTGGTTTTGCATGTCAACTCTTCAACTCTTCTACTTGACCTTTTACCTCTAATTTTAGGCCTTTTACAGCTCCCTTCCTTAGAGCCTTCATTAGAAACATCTATTTTTATCTTGAGAATTATTATAAAAATCTAGAATAATTTTTTAAGTTTGCTTTAATTTTCCAACATTAAAATTAAAAGTGTACTTGATGTTATACTTTTTAATTTTTTTTACATTTATGTCAATTTTTCAGCAAAATTATAATCAAGTTTTATACTTTCACCTATATTTCCGTTTACACTTAACAAGCTGTCAGTCATGTCCAAATGCAAGTGGCAGTTGTTGGCATAACAGGATATTAAAGTGTCTAGCTTGAGTGATGACGTGAGCCTAACTTAGGTGAGAAAACCAACCCTTCTAAACATATTCTCTCCTCGATTACTGCTTTATCAACTTTCTAGTCAAATTTTATTTTTAATATACTTTCAAAAATTTCATTAATACATTTAAATGAAAATTTAATTTTTCATTTTTGACATAAGTCACAATTGAAAAATCTAGCTTTGTAAAAATGTTCAATAAGTTTAGTCAATTTTTAATGTTGATTATACTTACAACAAACTCATTTTCATTTTCTTATCTTAGTTGAAAGTTATTCATTCAATTCTATATAAATAACTAGCTGAGTTACCTGTCGTTGACTAGGTTATTCAATTAAAAGAAATATCTTATTATTTTAATTATGAAAAGTTTGATTTCAAGAATAGAAATATGAAAGAAAAAAGTACTTTAATTATAATTTTCAATTGTAAATTTTTATTTATTTATTTACCCATTTTTTGGTTTTATCCATTTTTAATTTTCTCTGTTTTTACCCATTTTTATTTTCCCTGTTTTTATTTTCAAAGAAGAAAAAACTTCAATAGAACCACATAACCTGACAAAACAGAATCAAATATGCATTAGAGATACAAAGTAAAAATTGTTAATATTGAAGAATAGAATTTCCATTTCAATTTCCATATGAAGAAATTGTTTTGTCTATTTACTATTTATTATTTATTATTTACTATTTACTCAGGCAATTCGAAGCAATTTTTATGAAAAATCAATGTTTTTACTCCCAAAAATAGCCATAACCCTTAAAAATCATTCACATTTGATGAACTTAGACTTTAAGTATATGTGCTCTGATGCCATGATTGCATTTCTGGCATCATATTGTAACGATTTCTGAAGAAAATGGTAAAAAATAGTAACTTGCGGTAATTTTCATGAATAAATACAAATTACAAATTAATAAATAAACTAAAATTATCAAAATTTCAAAATTCCATACATACAAATCAAATATAAAACAAAAACAATTAATTTTACAGGAATTTTAGTGACTGGGTTGCAAACTAATTACAATGTACAAAACTATTACAAACAGCACAATGTGCAAGGCTTTTCTTGTAAAAAAATATGTGCCACTACTAAGTTGAGGTCATTAATTTTTGGGGGAACCACAACTGTATAGCCTGGGCAAAATAGCCTGAACTAAAAAAAATGACGACAATTTTTGATTTATTTTTCTGGCTTGGAAAGAGGTTCCGGTACTCCGTACCGGCGCATACCGTCACAAAAAAAGCCCTGACAATATGAACAATTAAATATGTGGTATAACTGTCTTTATCTAAACTCTGTGGCTAGCTAATCAGATGCATTTGTGGATACACATACACATATTTTTCTTCTTTATATATATAATTAAAAAAGTCAGTTAGTAACTTTATTAATAATAATAATATTAATATTACAATCCAAAACTTTATTTATTAATATGTTGCATTAAAAAGAAATTAAAAACTTTCTTGTTTATCTAACTTACTTTGATCTTTTTCATTATACATAAATTGCTTTATTACACCATAACTCTGTTTACTTTACCACACAAAACCTAATTATTACATTCAACATTTACACATCATACACATCCACCAACTTTCTTTAAATTCAACAAACAAACACTATTTTCCTTCACCAAAAATAAAAAACAAGAACAAACAAGAGTGAAAATAAAAAATCAAAAAAACAAGTCATACATTTCTTGAATAAAAAAACCAAATCTCTGATATTGCAAATGGACACATGCAATGTCACTTTTATTCGTCTACTATATTTACACTAGGGAAATATTCTTGTCACACAAGACTGACTCCACCCCATTCATGTCACTTCCACGTGTCACCTCATGTTGACTCAAGGTGGCCTAAGGGACTGTGGGTTCATCAAACTTTCTCCCATCTTAATAACAAACAACTCTCATATACACATATACAATTTAATTACAATTATATTGTGTAAATGATTTAGTTTATTTGTTAGACAGAGTGCAAACATTTATAATGAATGTTAAATTGAAGGGCCTAATAGTATAGCAATAGCTGGACTTTTCAGTACTTGGCAGGACACATCCAAAGTGGGAGTAAGGAATAGGTTCCTATTTTTGTACCATTACATAAATAAT
>JAQFZN010002408.1:0-11502 GCA_034687075.1 Geophilus carpophagus | reverse complement strand
TTAAAAAACTATAGCTCATTAGATTTGTCTCAATGAGACAAATCTAACCGTTACCAGATTATTATATTTTGATTATTAGATGGCAGAGATATCACATTGTTTAACGGTAGGAAATTTAACATGGAAGTGCCGTCCTGTTTATAGTCTGCTACTTATTTGGAGTTAGTTGCAGCCCGAAACAAAATACAATAATTGTTTACAAAATTAAAAAACCCAGTCAACACAATACACACAGCTTTACAAGGCCAGAACATGATACGCACATACGAAATTTGAACTTTACAAAGTGATGATAGCAACTTGGGTTTACCCCTACTGTAAGCAGTTTTTAACTAGAAGAAAATTAAAAAAGTGTTTTCTTATTTTCCTTTAATGCTTTATTTTTTTAACTGTTTATTTTTCTATAAAAAACCCCCAAAAAAAGCAAAAATGTGGTAATTTTGCTTTTTTCTTTGAAATTTTTCTTTAAAAAATAAGTAAGTGTTAAACAAGTAAACAGGTAAAAAAATGTCCAGTTTACTCACGGATTACCTGAGTATTGCAGAAACTCACTTAAATCTATCGTTAGTTCAGCTCTAATTTTGCGAGATTTGATGATATGTTACTTTTTCTAGTGCCATATATCATTACACATGCTTTAAAAAATATAATAAAAAACAGCATACAAAACTACAAAGCCTGCAAAAATGATACTGACTTGTTCGTTTTGTGCAACTTTGGCACTGGGAGTGTCCAAAAATCATCACTATATTTATTATTTATCGTATGTCGTGCAACTAAAAATAATTTTTCATTGAAGAATATATTGATAATATAGCTAAAAAGATGCAGTTTGCTTTCTAAAGTTAATTTGCATTGCTTTTTCAACATATCTCAATTTTTTGGCCCAATAAATTTATCAAAGTACAAATTTTGTGATGGTTTGTTATTCTGTACATATTTCTCTAGTTATCACTATTTTTCATTATCTTAAAAAGTTCCGTAAAATTCCTGCACTTACAGTTAATATACTCACGAGGGCGCCACAACATAAGACATTGCAAATTTGCAATTGCCTATGTTAGTGGCGCCATCGTCTGTGTATTAAGTGCAACCTAATCTAAGCTGTAGAGTAAACTCGGACCCAAACCGGGACAAACTGGGACAAATGTGCAGTATACCTCCATTTTTTTTAGCTCAAACGCAGTCAGAAAATCTAACACAATATAGAAATAATTTGCGCCATAAAGATTCCGAAGCAAGTTCTAAATACCTCACGAAGAGTAGTCGCATTAAATTTCAAAACAGTCATAAGTCATCGCCATTTTGTACGGGTGTGACACCTAGTGAGAGATTTTAAAACTATTCAGAGGCATTTCATTAGATTTGATTTGATTTATACTTTTTATATTATCTAACAACATTTAAATTTATCACTTGTATTGCATTAAATTTAACTATTCTATTTTCTATTTAAACCAATCAGTGCTAATTTTTCTAAAAGATCAACACTTTAAATGTTATAGATTGTAAATAAGAAACACAACATAATTCAAATAAAAACCTAGACTGTTTATTACAGAATAAATTAATTTGTATTAATCAATACAAACACAAAAGGTTTTACATTACTTAATAAACAGAAAATAACCGACATTTACTATCAGTGAGTGTGTTTAAATTTAAAATCATTCAGCATATTAACTATATTAGTCATATTAAAATCTGCAGTTGGAGAATCTACTCCCATCTTTGACTGACTATTTCCAAATAGTCCTCCAAGAATACTTGGAAGCAATGCTTTAGCTACCTGTTTCACAATCTCTAAAAAAGATAAATAAGTATGGTATGTAAACATACAAAATGAATACAAAATAACATTAAAATAAGTCCTTACCTACTACTGTTCCAACTAAGTTTCCAATCAACATTCGACAGCCAGATACATCAGCCATAGGCATCATTTGCCTGTAATACGGTGGAGGATAACCGGATCCAGTTGCATAAGTCAAACTTAAGCAGCAACTAAGAAAAGCCAAAATACTCAACATTTTTTTTTAACTTACTAAAAATGAAGTTCCTTTTCGAGTTGCAATTTCATTTTATACATTTTATACAATAAAATTTGGTACACATATGACATTTAGTTCATGTTATTGTATGTAAAAAGAAAACATGTCGACAATTTATGTTGATTTTATAATCAAAATAGTTTAATTTATTAAGTAGTGTTTTGAAAATGCCCTCTTTAAAACCTAAGAAAAACTGACTTTATTGTTATCTTGTAGACCTAATTGTATTATTTTCATCCAGTTTGGGTCACTTTGTAAGCTTGACTGCTTAAAAAAGGATTTCTTTCTTTTGTTATCATCTTTTCTTAGCATTTTCCACTTTCCTGATTTTAAATTCTACTGTTGAGAACAGTCATGTGTAACTGTCAACTGCAATAGGTACATACCTTTTTCCATTCTTCAACACAAAAAACAATAAATAATCCATATAAAATTATAATTCAGTTCAAATTAAAACATAAAATTATGAACTTGTAGTCTAATTAAACAATAAAATTGCACAATTTTTCTTATTACATTAATAATTAATTAAAGTGGTTATAGATCAAACTATATTGATTATTGATTACCTTTAATTTTGTCAACAAGACTCCATTTATCATGATTTTGTAAACAAACCATCTTTATATTAAATAAAAAATATTAAAGTCTTCCTAAAAATATAATCTAAAATAGCTTATTTAATTGTATCTCAAAACAATGCATTCAATAATAAACAATTAATAGTTAATACATTAACACAACAGTTGTTTAATAGTTATACAAAATACAAATCAAATTTTATTACATACAATTTTCCTTCTCATATACTGTATATAAAATGTACTATTACTAATCATAACAATATAAAACACTTGTGCGTACATTTAGTTCAGCGACAACAAATCCGACAGAACAAGTGCATCTTAAAAGCAAAGCATTCAAACAAAAATAACCACAGACTAAAAGACATAAATAAACATTATTTAAAAAAAGTTCAAATTGTTGCATTCTTCATAATCCTAGTATTAACCACTTCCCTTGTTGCCATAGCAATGAGACTTTCTATTTCTGCATTCGCAACTGCATTGCGCCGTGTCATGTTGATACGCTTCATTTTACACGTATTCAATCTTCATTTCTTTAATCTTTTTAACTACTTATTGTAAACAAAGGCATCGAAACACGTTGGCTTTGATTAGTGCCTCGTCGTAAGTAACAATCCTTATGTTTGTCAATTTTAAGCAACCTCCCAAAAGCTTCTCTAAAATCACGATTTTTCCATCCATAAATCAATGGATTAACCGAAGACTTACCCAAATAGAAACAAACGGCGCATTTTTTATAAGCACTCAATGAATTATTATTTATCTCATCCTCGTCAATGACTGGATAAATAATAGCAGTTAGGTAAGGCATTAATCCTAAAAAACATACACCTAAGACCAAAACCATCATTCTGCTCGTCTTTGTTTCTCGACTGATGATTGGGTTGAAATCAGCGCACCCAACACTTCGCAACTGCTTCCACGCCTCACGAAATATACAGTAGTACAAGCCAAAGGTAATGATTAAGGTTAAAAACACATGCAAACCAACCGCTAAAATGGTGTAAAGTGTATCTACAATATATCGCAAATCGCATTCTATGCATTCTTGCTCACATGCTATTTCTTCTTTTGACTTCCAATTATTGAGGCCCATCAGAGGAAGCGCTGTTATAATTCCAACATAAATCCAACCAATTACAATAGATTTAACAACCCATCCTGTATTCATGATGCGCTGATACGATAACGGGTGAATGATAGCTACATACCGTTCAACTGCAACGCCAATGTTGTTGAGCATTGAAGAGATAGTTGGGTATAGTACAACAAAGTAACGTAATAAACACGGTATACGTTCGCATCTCCACGGAATGGTTTTAAAGTAAAAAAGTACATAATATGGGATGCAAAATCCTACTAATAAATCAGCTACTGCTAAACTCACCACAAATATGTTTGTATTAGTTCGCAACTTTGGAAAACGGATGACACTGCATATGACTAAGGAGTTTCCAATTATTGCCACTAGGGCTATGATGATATCAATAATAACTATTAAAATAACTAAAGGTTCTGAATCTTCTAGTTGCTTGCAATTTGTCTCATTCGTCATTGAAGAGAAATGTTATGTGCTAGCTAAACCATGACTGTTTTCCAATTAGTAAAGGTAAATCTGTTGCCAATTATTTATCTCTCACTCAGTCATTTTAAGAGTTTTTTTCCCTGACGTCACAGACGGATTGTTTTTTTTTTTTAGTTTGCTTCACTTGCACGCGTTTGCACGTATCCTTGGTCTTTTCAGTCAATAATTATGTAGCTTACGTCACTTTACCGCTGGGTTGGTACACCATCTGGTGTGAAGTATTAAAAAAGATTTTTTTAAAAAAAAAATATTTGATACAAAATAATTGTAATTTATTCTGGTTTTGCCCATTACAACAGCAAGAAATTTAAAGATTTAAAATATATCTAAGTTACATCAAAAAAATTGTCGTCTAAAAATATGTGAAGTTGAATAAATGTAAACTCTTCCCACAATTTTAAATTGTAACTTCGAACTGAAACAATTTGATTTTACAATTTTGACAATTTCGACGTTCTAAGATCCTTCTGTTAAAAAGATTAAAAATTAAAATTATGAATTAATTAGGTTTTCAAGCGCTGACAACTCACAGCAAGTAGGCTTCTTCCTCTTGCAAGCGGTTATGGTCAACTTACAATTAGCATAATCCCAAGAAATTGTGCAAGGATCAACGTCGCAAGGAATCTCGAATTTTTCTGAAAAGCATTCTGGTGGAGAGCAACTCCCTTTTGGCTCTTTTTTACCTCGAACTTCAACACATTTGTCCGAAACTTTAACACACAATTCGTGCGGTTGGTAATCTGGAACATCCACTATCACACACCATTTTTCAGGTCCACTGCAAACGGTACCTCGTTTCGCTTTACCACCGCATCTAAATTCAAAAATTATTTCTATTTTATTATTCATTTATACATTTCAAAATAGATTTTTTATTTTTAAATCTTGACGTTCAAGATGAATTAAGCCTGTCTGAACACTAAAAGTGCTAAAAAACGGTTATTTCTTTTCATTTCAATTTCTTTCCTTACCCTCCACAAGCCATTACTAAAGATTTTGTTATAAAATAATTGGAATTATAAAAAAAAAATAAAGAATAGTAATTTTTCTGGGAAGAGTTAGATTGGTTACATAAAATTTCGATTACTTGTCCAGGAATAAAATAAGCATTCTATTTTATTGTTTATTACTCGCGAATTGTTATTATAGACAAAATCAAAAATTAATTCCACTATGCATATATTGTTTCGTTTGTTACGTAATACATTGTTTATAATTCCATTCCATAATATTGAGTTTTATATTTATTTCAAAAAACTTACTTGGTTAGATGAAAAATTAGCAAACACAATTAAAATTACAAATTGTATTCAGGCTGTGGATTTTTGTTTACTTTCTGATAAATGTATTTATTGTAACTTAGAAACGTCTCACGTTTATATTTTAACGTATTAAAGGTGAGTAGATGTAACTAAGCAATATTCAAGTGTGTGAAATAATCAGAGCAGATGTTTCATAAAGATTTAATAATAAAAGTCGAATATTGACATGCTTGTCCGTATATTCTTGTTTGGTCAGCCAACTTTCCTTCACTAGTATTCATGTGTATACAGAGAAGTATTGTAAGTAGTCAGTTGACGATTATATGGTAAATTTTCTTTATAAAACTCAATTTTTCAAATAAATCAACCTTAGATTGCACTGTAACGTTTAGAAAAAGTAAGAAAATATAAAATACTTACATGTAAATAGGTTTAGTATAAACAATGCATATGTTTTAACGGTTTTCATGCTGCATGAGCAATTGAATCATCAAAATAACTCAACCATTTTCCATTTACCAGTCAAGGTTCTAATCAAGAACATCACATACACAATCTGCGTGTGCGTCAGTAATATTATTTTTGCTCAAACTCAATTTTCAATTCAAATAAATGAAATTGGATGCAATTGGAAAGCAAATCACTTTAGTGTACCAATAATTTTGGTATTAAATTTGAAGAAAATGTTGATAAAAATTTGTAATATTTCTATTATTTAAATTAGATGTAATTAAAGTGTATATCAAATTATTTCAAAAAAGGAAACATTTATTTTTATAAACATCTTTATTACTCTGAAATCAGAAAGTAATGAGTGAGACACTTGTCAACACACAAACACTGAAAAGATTCTCTTTTGTTTCTTTCCATGTTATTAATACCCAATTTAGATTTTTAGATTAAAACAGATACAATTTTTCTAAGCAACACAATCAAAGCACTTAACAAGTTTTAAGAGATATCTGTAAAAACTGGAAGAAAAAAATTAAACATTTGGAACAAGTCTAAGATGGATTTTTTCTAACATGAAAACACTTCAGATTCACTTTTCACAACTTTCAGGCCTAATTTAGGCCTCATTTATATTAAAGTCGTATAATACCATATGCGATTTCGATTTGATAAATTTTTGTGATTTCATAAAAACTTACTATAATTTTTTTATTTTATATTTCTAAAACCTTCAGCTTAAATTGAATCGTTAGATCCGTTTAAACGCATACTTTATTTGTTTTTATAGGTCTCGAATTGGCCTATTATGCACTTGCAAACGTTGAATGATTTAGATAATAATACTTTTACAAAACACATGTAAAATAGTGCACATAAAATGAAAAACTGGATAGAAATCAATTTTTTTCACCAACAAATAAGCCTAAAACTACAGAAAGATATGTCCAAGCAATTCGTAAAATATTGAGACTAAAATTGTCAAATTGAAATTAAATCTTCAAAAATAGTCACAAGGAAAATTTTTTAGAGCTACAATTATAAAATAGCTTTTGAATTTAGTGTTTTTTTTTCGTTATAATTCACAATAATTTTCACTATACCATCACAATCACTAACTTTTCTGGTTCTGGATCTGTTTTTCTCATTTGCGCGCCGTTGAGTGGCAAAGTTCAACATCTTTACATGACACTACTATAGATAGTCTAACTTTTGGAAGACTAATGAATCACTGGGGAATCTAATTTTATTGATTTAGCAGTTCACTTGCACTTGCCTTTCATTAGCCTTTAAATTCTATTAGCTTGCTAATTTTGTTTTAGAAATTAGGTATTTAATGTATTCTCATATCAGAAGTATGTGCAATAAAAGCTGTATATTAACAATAATAATGGCAAAATTTCAGACTATCAGTTGGACATTTTGAGGCTGAAATGGTAGAATAAATTAATATTCAATTTAATTTAAAATGAGGCATTTCAGGTTTTTTTCCTTCTTATTTTTATTTATTTTTGTTTTATATAGATCTAAATTTGTCCATAAAACCTATAATTTTGTTTCTTTGCATAGAAATATCTCTTAATATTTTACTTTTTATCTGTGTAGCTAATAACAAACACCAGAGGGCGACACATTAGCAAATTATAAAATTTCTTTAGCAACATTACAGTGTGAACTAAACACGTGTAGCAAATGACTATAGTAAATATTCCCACAGGGAATACAATTTTTCTCTATAACAGATCTGTGCTACTTTCTTTATCACATTCAATGCAATTCTATGTCTGTTAAATGTACTAATTTATGTAATTTACTGTTATCATGAAACTACATACTGCTTTTAAAATTTTAATAAAATTACAATTTTGTTTTCACTTTTTTATCATTCTAAAATCTACCTAATATATTGCTCCAATTTTTCTTTCCTTCTAAAAGCTGAACAATTTAAGAGATATGTAATTAATAGCAGTAAATGTCTTCTTTTTTTTAAACAAAAAGAATAATTGGACTTTCTCTTACTGGCCCGTGCACTATTTGATTGTCACTCCCCATTTGAAATAAAAATTTAAGTAAAAAAACTATTTAATAGCTAATATTTAACCGGATTTTTAATGCAATTCGCAATTTCCATTTGGCCCTCTGGTGAAGAAAGTTAATTTTACTTTATCTTTTAAAATTAAAGTATATAAAAATGAACATAAAAATAAAACATGAAATAAAGAATAAAAATATAAAAAAAATTTAGCCTCAACAAAATGTTTTAAAAACAGTCCTGGCATCTTTTTTCCTAGCAATTTCTACACTGAAAGGTTTTATAGAGAGGAAAACAGTGAACGATTTATACCACTAGAGAAGACACAAGACAGTAAAGTTAATTGCTAAAAAAAATTATTAAAAAAACTAAGATAAAATTACAAAAAAATAAAAAAGCACAAAAATTCCTCTTCTAGGATGAACTTTTAGTGTAATTTTATTTTGAAGAAATTTATTATGTTTATTTTTTATTTATTTTTTTTTAGAAGAATATGTGAATTTTCTTAAACAAGATGTCGTCTTAGTTAGTTGACACATGGTGGCAGCACATAACTCGGCACCAATAATTTCCCTCAATTATCAATATACATATTCATATTCATACATATATATAATTAATCTTTTAGGTTTATGCAAAACTAAATTTCCCATAGTTCGTACTGATACATTTACTTCGACACGCAGCAGGAAGAGACCAGAGAATATATAAACAAATATTTGGTCAAACTGCAACACGCACATTTGCTTAAAATAATACTTATAATATATTACCTATATTTCGGCCATACTTAACAGGCCAAACAAAATAAAGTCCAATTTTAGTCAAGACAACAAGTCCATAAACTCATCAAGAGTTTCTATAAATGACAAGAGAGGAGCTCAGCTTTAAAAACGTTCTCAGCACTTATCCTTAAACCCCACAATAAGATCAGAAAATGTAAACGATAAATGTAATATTAGACCTTGAATCAAGATAAAAACGGATCTACGCAGTTCCAGATTCCATCTGACTTGATTGAAACTAAAGATGATGGTCGAAAACGAAACCTCTCTTCACCAATCAGGCACAAGACAAATTATTGAGATCGTTTTCGCTTCGTCATAAAACCAACAATAAAGAGTTCATTTATAACAAAATAACTCTTTAATATTGTGTTTTAGAGGGTAGAAATCCGTACAATATTTGGTGAAGTGGTTGCGGTGCTTGGTGTGGCGATTGATGAATCGTTATCTGAAGTGGACGTAGGAGTTGTAAGGGTCACCAAAGCTGTAGTCACTGTAGTTGAATTTGATGAATTTGGTCGGCTGTTGGGCGGACTGGCCGAATAAGTAGCAATGGTGGGTACCAAAACCATACTGCTGCCTCCGGTAGGAGGGTTGGGGTTTAGATGGACATTTACGTTGAGGCTGGAGCGAGAATGGCGCCTCGGATAAGGATAAGGTGAATGTGGTGGATGGTGATCCGGCGTTCGATTCATAAGCCGTGTTTGAACGTCTGTTAGTTCATCTTCCGTGCTGAACTCTGATGACACGCCACTGTTTTGCTGTATGAGGTTAAAGTAGAGCATTTTGTTATTGTATTTATCAAAACAATCCAACTAAATGAAAATAAATTAAAATTATATTAAATTAATAAAATCAAACGTGCCTTGCTTATATTTTGCAAAATAAATAAATAAATAATAAAGGGAATAGTGCAATGATTATAGAAATATCTAACACTACTTTCATTTTTAAATTTGGCGCCATTTGTCGAAATACCAGTGATGTAAATAATTGAAACTAAACCTTTCCACAGAATTTCTAACATACCTGCTAATAGAATTTGAAAAACAACTACGTATATTATGTATGTTTATAGAGATTGTGTATTCAATTTTATTTCAAGTTACATTAAAAAATACGAGCAGACGGAAATAATATACCGTGTTGCATTCGCACCATTCGATATGCAAAGGGATGCCAATTCTAAGATAGTGGCTGCTGTTGTTGTTACTATTTTATGAATAGGTATGATCCTTTTGAAATTTTTAAAATAAATATTTTCAATTCGAAAACAAAACAAAGTATTCCATTAAGAGACATTTTTAAAGTGTGTCTGATAAAACATCTTTTTATTACAGGCTCAACTCTTTATAAAATGTAAAAAAGAAAGATGGGGATAGAAAAGAAAGAGTGACAAATAAAATATTCATGACATAAGAAATAGGTTGTATGGGGCTTTTGTCAAAAATTATTTGTCAACAAATGACAAATATAAATGGAGCAATCTCTGAAAAGCTATAGCAAATCCGGTAAGCTATTTTTTTCTTAAATGCTAAATTTCAATGTACAACTCTAAAAATAGCTATTTATATGTAAAACATATACTGAATAAAAAAACTGAAGATTGCACTTTATGTCAATGTCAAGCCTTATTTTAAAGAAAAAAAATATTCACTGCAAAACAAATGGAGCCAGGCTTAATATTCAAAATGTGTTTTATAGATTGTCTTACTGAATTACATACTTCCTTGTTTTCTATCAGACGATATGTCAAACCACGTTAATTGTCAAATTTACTTAACATGTGAAGTGACATGAATTTTTTTCACATGTGTCAACGCTTTGATAATTACAAGATAATTTAAAATTTCACTGTTAGGATTTAGGAAGGCAAATATTAACAGTCAATTAATCAGTTAATATTTCAAACATAAACTGCAAATAAATTGAAGCACATTAAGCATAAATTAGGTCTATTTTTTCTTTTTTTTTAAATAAAAATATATATTATAAAATAAAATATAAAGGAAATAAAATTTCCAACAGCTTAATTATTTTTTAAAAAAAGATAAAAAGCCATTTAAAATTGGGCAAAGTATATTTCAAAAATAACAAGCTTAAGAAGCTTAAGCGAGTCAAAAAATTGAAGAGGAAAAAAAAAAACAAATTAAAAAATTCATTAAAAATTTCTTATCAAAGGAATACATTTAAAAAAACAAAAGTAAAACCCATATAATAATGAAATAAAGTCGATTTAATATTGTAACAACTTAAAAGCAGCAAAGTGAGTGAATATAAAAACATAGTTGCCTACTCTAGGATCACGAAATGTGTCCTAATGCCACTCCTGCCCGCCAGAAGGCCTTACGGTGCTGTTGGCGGCTTTGCATTGCAAGAAACCGCCTAAAATAGATAAAAACTCATTGCTAAAAGTTATTACTCTTTTTTTCTCACTAGGAGTTGATTTCTTTTAATTTATGAATTCGCCATTCCCTGACCACTTTAACTTACAATTCAGATTTTACTTGTTTATTTATACTTTTATTTTAATTCAGCATTTTAAATTAAATTAGACCTAATTTATGTATATGTTGCATCAAATATAAATTGTTTATTAGTTTATTTAAAGTATTATTATTTAAATAAAAAAAAAGAAATAATGAAAAATATAAAAATAAAATTAGTACAATAATAGATCGAAATTTCTATGTGATCCTAGGTCTAATTTGTCTATTTTTTGCATGCTCTATGTTCTGGATGCTTAGACT
>JAQFZN010002407.1:0-11506 GCA_034687075.1 Geophilus carpophagus | reverse complement strand
TCAACAAATGATCAATCACAATTGATTGACTTGGCAATTTAATATTAAACTTGTCAAACTCATTAAAATCTACCAAATTTGGAAAAATTTAAAAAGTTTTGCTGGACTTAAATCAGCACATATAATCATTTCAACATTGGCTTCAGAATTTGTTTAGATTTATGAATATTAAAGCTGTACTATATCCTTCTAAAATGTGGTGTGCAGTGATATTTAATCAACAATAAACTCCATTATCTATTATCTATTATAATTTATAAAATTTAACAAACATTGTTGTAAGAAATTGGCACAAACTCTTTAAGCTGTGTGTGCATAATACAGCTAAAATTTAATCAAATTAAACATTAGTTTGGTTTATTTATTTAAATATTAAAGAGCAAATATGTTGCAGCATTTATTAAAAAAATATAGTATTACCAGTATTATTGGATTAAAGGGGGTTATTGAAAATTATTATTTTGTGTGGATGAGTTTAATAAATTATCTCACATTTTTTACTTTTTCTTGTTACACCTATCTTTTCTTTTTCATCTCTTCTATCTCCCTTTCCTCTTTTACAAACAAAAGTTGCAGGCTGTTCAAATATTGTAGGCTGTTCAAATATTGTGTATCGGGTAGTATAAATTGAAAAAAATATATTTTCATTAATTTTGATTAAATTATTTTAAGTTTATTTAAATGCGTTATAAAATAGAGTTAATTTGCTTCTGTATAATGTTTATTGGAATTAAATGACTCGAAACCTATTGTAAATTTTTCAGCAATATGATTTAGTTAAATTTACCTCGTTTCTTGTTTCGGGTTAATATGGCCATCTGCCTTTTGCACTCAATCTCTTGTGAGGTGCAGACATCTGTAATATAGGAAAAAATCTTAATACGTAGGATGACATATTTCCTCTAAATGACTAACTCCTGCTTGTCATCTTTTTTGGTATTCTTTGATCTTCTAAAAATTCCTTTATCTGGAAACAGAATAAGTCCTCTCCCTGCTATAGCACAATTTCTTGTCTTGTGGGAGGTACACATTCCATGGTATTATTTACCATTGTAACAAACAACTGTAAGGAATAAATTTCTCTACACTACTAAACAATTTTAAGAAATAGCCAACACAATTATCCTCTTCTACTTTATATGTTGGAAGCTCATTGAGCTTCTTAAATTTCCATTTTCTTTTTGTTAATGCATATGTCGTTTCATGTTCATTATCTCTGGAATCATTTTATGTGTCGGAATTTCTAACAGGAGCCCTCGACAAAGCAGATGCCACATGGTTAAACTTTCATGCCTCGTATTTGATGACAAAGTTCCTGGCCATTAACTTTATTTGCCATCTGGCAATGTGTCCACTTGGTTCTTATAGTTTCTATGCCTGATCTGTCTGGACCAAAAATTCACTGTATTCTAGATACAGTCTAAACTTCCTTATGCCCAAGCAGTGATCGAATAGTTCTTTTTATGAACCTTTAATTTCCTGCTAATGAACAGACGTAGGATGAATTGCTTCACTCAATGCAGCTCATGCTCCTGCAACAATGCGACTCCTATTCTTATGAAGCAGTTAAAAAATGAAAAAATGTAAATAAAGATGGTGTTAGATCATTGGATTAATATTTTAAAAACAAATTTAAGTGTATGTGAATCTCTTAGTCATTATTTCATTACTGAATTAAAGAGATTTTATTTAGATATATTGGATGTTCATGAATTAAGCTATTACATTGAAATTCTGTAACATTTCATAGGAACATCTAGTGATGTTTTATCAACAATAAACTCCATTACATCTATTATAATTTATAAAATTTAACAAACGTGAGAAATTGGCACAAACTCTCCATAAGCTATGTGTGCATAATACAAGTATAGCAAAAGATTTGACCAAATTCAACTGATTTGCCCAACCTTTAACTTGACCTGAGTCAATTCAGGTATTTCTGAGATAATCATTGGTGGATCTGGAAATAAAATTGGGCTATTTTCAAAGTTGTTATTGTTGTTGCCCTGATCATCATTCTTATTATTATTACTGCCATGATTATCATTGCTATGATCATTACTGCCATGATTATTGTTGCCATTGTCATTGTCTCTTTTAATCTGAGGGGGTGGTAGGGGTTGTTGTTGTTGTGGATGATCATGATGATCATCACCACTACTTGTGCTATGTGATTGAAAGGGAAATGTTTTTTTTTCAGCAGTTGATCATGGAAATTTAGTTGACTCTTACTCACCATGGCAATAGTTTGGGAGTTATTCGAACCCGTTTGTTTCGTTTGATCTGAAACCTGAAACAAAAAAAATAATTTTTGAAATGAATTATTTTTATTAGTAATTGATTTCAAATTTTAACTTGCAATTCATAATCCAGTAGGTCATTGAATCTCAACCACTGTGACGCGGCGGCACTTTAGTGTGTTGTGAGGTTCTTAAAGTGTGCCGCCACTGTGAATACCCATGCATAATTAAAGTATTAAAGAATAAAAATTATTATATTAGCTTTAAAATTAAATAATGAATTGACATCCTGGTAGATTCTGTTAAACTTAAATTTATTTTTGACTTTAACATTGCTTAAAAAAGAAATAAACCATAAAAATAACAAACACAATTCCTTTATTAATAATAATTTTTGTCAGTTCGAAAACTGCAAATATACATAAACATCGTCATATTTACATATCATGTATCTAGCATAAAAAGTTCTATCTAAAAACAAGAAAAAGGAAACATTTCTTTATAATTCTTTTAACCTTGCACGTGATCTAAAGTTTCTAATTCATTTGCTAAAAATTTTGTATTACAAGAAATATAAAGAAACGTTTTTTACAACAATATTCCACCTCAAGTACATAGATTATGAATTAGTGCATTAAATGATTGTACATTAAATTATTTGTATTTTTTTATTTGTTTGTTTTTAGATTGAACTTTTTAATAATGCCGTTTGGGGAAGAGCTGGAAAGTTAAGCTAGATACACACGTGACATGTAAATATGACGATTTTTATGCATTTTTTGCATTATTCTTTGACAGTAACAAGGTGCAAACAACTAGAGTTGAAATGACTCAGATGATTTGAATTGTCATAAGACAATGGATTGATCTTATATGTCACCCATTGACAAAACAAGTGGTAAACAATTTACGATGAGGATTGAAGATTTTGACGGCCTTTTGGAGTTTTATGGGTAATTCCCCTACGCCGGTCATGGGTGAGGACCCTTCTCCCATAATGAGACCTATTTGAGACAGGTTTTAATTTTGAAAACTTCTCCTTTTGAAAGGAGATATGAGCACTAGCTCCAGAGTCTATGAGCCAATCATCTGGCTTTATTGTAGTGAAGTTAGACTCACAAACTGTACTGAGGGTTGCAACGTTCATGTGATTGGTTTCTTGAATTTGAGTTATAACCCGTCCCCCTAATTGGAAATCATGTGTAAATGGGCGTGGGGAAGGTGAGCGTGCCCTGCTGTTCCTCCGATTTGAAAAGTTGAATCCTCTATTTTGTCCACGGCTAGGTAGGGGACCTGGGTTCATTATTCATCCTAGGGGATTCTTTCCTAGGATGAGGGCATCTATTTGCATAGTGCCCTTTATCACCACAATTGTAGCAGGTTACGTTTGAAAAATTACCTCGTGGTGTAGACCTATTTTCTATGGTTTGAAAAGTTGAAGATTCAACTCTGTTCAAATCAGAATGTTTTAATTTTAATCGGTTGAATTCTGAGAGCAAATAGGCTTCTACATTTTTAGTAGTAAAATCAGCATCAGACCAATGATACATTGTGCTGCTTGCTCGTACACTTCAAGCAAAAAATCAAGCATTTGAAATGCTACATCCTCATCAGTGAATATAACTTTCAGCTTCTTCAATTGCTCATAAGCCCTCTTTACTCTAGAGATGAAGACCGCCATGTCTTCATTCTGCTCGAAGCGCATTTGTAGGAACTGCTTATGCATAAAGGACCTGTGAGCTGTTGTTGCAGGCTTAAAATGCATTCTATGTGTTGTAAAACCAGAAAAGTAAGCATTCTGCAAATGGAGGTCCAATCATGTTTGATGCTGTTCTTAGTTTAACAATGGCTTCTTTTAGATAATATCAACATAACATATAAAATATATAACATATAAAATGAAGTCTTATAAATGAAATTTTGCTGAATTAAAACAAAAATCTGACTTTTTAGTGTTTAAACACAGTACTTACTGTTATTTTTAGTTGATTTTCCTAACCAAGGGATACACACTTCTAAGGGAGTGACTGGTCCATTACCTGAAATCACTACAAACAGAATAAACATAAATAACACTAGGGAAAACAATACAGAAATATAGATAGGAAAGTAAAATAAGCCTACAAAACAAGAAGAAAGAGCATGTATCCAAACAGGTTGCATATGTAAGGGCCACATTACATCTCAGGGGAAACGTAAGTATCTGGCACTGGCCATGCTAATTACAGCAATTGCTCTAATCAGAAGTCTTTCAGGCCAATGGCTATGCAAACAGCGATGCAATAACAGTAATTGATAAACTTTATCAGAAACTTACAAAGAACACATATTGTGCCCTCAAATCATAGTGGGAAGAAATGAGTTTTTCTCTTTATTTATAGGGCAACTACTTTACTAGGGATAAATAAAATTTAATTGGTTATCCTAATTGGGTCAAATATACTAGCTAAATTAGGGGGACAGCTACCTAATTTATATAAATTTAGCACTCTAGTGAGATAAAATTAAGTTAAATTTAACTTGTTGCACTCTAGTGGCAAAATATTAAACTAAAAATTGATCTATCCTGTCACAAATCCCAGACAAGGTACAACCCCTCGCAAAAAGTTTGGAATATGCTTTAACTGGTTTCAAAATTTTAACTTTGATGTTTTGTAACTTTTTTCTATTGATGATAGGAGAAAATAAAAGACCATTATGTCAAAGAGCTACAGTATTTGAGTAAAATAGTGTTTAAAAAATTTATGTAAGTCAAAAAACAAAAAGGAAGTATTTATGTTCAAATCAATACAAAGAAAAAAGTTTAGAATATTACTTAAGTGAGGAAAAAAGTATGGAATATAATGAGTAACCGCAGGGCCGCGCCAACCCGGGGGTGCAGGGGGTGCAGTGCACCTCGGCGGCAGCATTCAGGGGTGGCTTTAAAGTGCAGGGGCGGCAAAATAAAATCTTGCACCCTGCACCCCGGCGACAAATTTCTCTGGCGCGGCCCTGGGACTATGGGATGGTCTACTATCTCAACACTTATATTCTATTTACAAGAAATGTATAATATGGCCTTACAAGTGTATTCCAGAGTAACATTATTTAAATTAAAAAAAATAAATGGTAAGTTTATGATTATTTAAGTACTTGCTGTGCATAATACCTGAACAGGATAAAACTTGAATCAAGCTTGAAAGGCATCTTCTAGTAACTGGGGTTGCAAAAGTTTGGACTCTTGACCCAAATAGGCTTGTAATAATCTTAACAATATTCTGATAAATTCTAAAACATAATAACAAATTAAAAATAAATAACTTTAACCCACAAAAATATCAATTACAGTTGACTTTTTGAGAAAAACCAAAAAATTTTCAACTAATTTATTTTCTATTATGTTGTTTCAAAATTCAGGTCCATTACATGCAATGTTGGCTAATGTGTACGTAGTTTGTTCTACAACATATATGTTCAATTATGATAAGAGATTGATTAATTTTTGAATAGCCCCTGCATCTACAATGGTTTTAGTTTGTTTCGACGTATACTAAAGCATGCAATCAATTCGGCCAACTGATCAAATGCAACTATCTTAATGACTTGCATCTCTGGCAACACAAAAATAATCACTTATTTGAAGAGTCAAATGAAGACACTTGTTGGCATAATGTCCTTTGCCACTACAGTTAAAACAAGTTACTAAAGTAGGATTAGTTTTGGTGTCAGATGGATTAGAGAAAAGCTGGTGCTCAAAGAATCTACTGAATCTGAGCCCTTGAGTTTTAATTTATTAAACTCTGATAATAAATGATGCTCTACATTTTTGACTGTAAAGTCAGCATCATTCAGCTGGTAAAGCACCTGTACTACTTGCTCATAGCAGGGTGGCAAATATTTCAGTAATTGGAAAGTCACATCCTCATCTGTAAAAGTGACATCAACTTCCTTTAAATCTCTATATGATTTCTTGACTTGCGAGATAAAAACAGCTGTGTCTTCATTTTGTTGAAGTTTAAGATGGAGGAATTCCTTCCTCATTGTGGCCTTGCAAGCACGAGAGGTTGGCTGAAAAGCCTTTCTGAGAACTTCCTAGGCTTCTCATGTTGAAAATTAACAGATATTGAAAAATTAAAATTAGAAATTTATATACTTTTGAAAAATTTTTTAAGTAAACTCTTACTACCTTCTCAAAATATTAAAAAAATTAAATTGACCACCAACCTTTTCAATTAAATTTTGAAACAAGGATGTAATAAATAATTTGCTTCTCATTACATATGGGTTATAGTAGTTTAAAACCTAAGTGTAATATTAAATATTAAATAAAAATATTAAAAATAAATTTTAATTTTAATACTTACATCCCAATTCATATAATTATTTTGCAAGAGGATCGAAAAGAACTTTGTGACGTTTGTTATAAAGTCTTTATTGTAAATGTCTCCATAGCATTCTTGAAAAATAATTTCTTGAAAAATAGTTTTGAACAATGAGCTGTAATATTGATTTTGTTCACACATTTTCTATAAGAAAAATTTTTATGTAATAATTCAATTTACTAAAATTGATTACTTACTACTCCTATAAATTCACAAGCCTCATTATATGAAGTCTACACTCCACAGAAATCAACAAGTATTCTACACGCTTGTATTGGTTCTTCTATTGCTAATAAAATTGGAACAACTTCAAGAAAACTGTCACAAGTCCTTATCATCTGTTTTACTTATTCTTTCAATTGAGTGTCCATAATGGTGTTAGGCTACAATAGGGAAAAATAAACAAAATTCTCATTAAGGCCCGGAGCAAATGGAGGCTTGAAAATTGAGGTCAAGTGTAGCTTTCAAGCGTAGAAGCAGGTTTTTCATGCATGGGAGCAGGATCAAACCTCTTTTGATTCTCACGTTGTACATTATTACGGTTATCATTTCTTAAGGAATTGCTGACACATGCATGGGACTGAAGAAATCATACCTTTATTAAAAGAAACAGGTTGTTTCAATGAGCAGTTTCTGGCCAAATGACCAGGCTGGTTACATATCCAGCATCTTATTACAGCAGGGGATCTGCTGGGACCAGGTATAATATCCTGTTCGTTGCAAGACTTATTCATAGCTTGCTGTTGAAACTGTCTACCACCTGATACATTAAGTACTATGTGGCATCTTATTTGTCTAAAACATATTAGTCATTCCGCTATTAGGATTATTAGCAATAGTGGTTGTGCACATGGTCTCTTTAAGTTGAGAAATCCCTCTGGCTGCGACTTCCACAGCTTTGTCCAGGGCAAGATCCTCTAATTCTAGGATCCCAGCCATTACGGCATCGTAATTGATGCCAGACACAAATTGATCCACTATAGCTGCATAAATAAAGTTTTATAGTCACATTTTTCAGCTAATCCCCTTAAATTGTCATCAAAAGAAGCGATTGATCTACTTTGTTTGCAGACTCTTGCGCACAAATTACATTGAGCAATAACTGGTTGAACTGGGGGACTGTAATAATTTTTAACTTCTTTAATAATGTCATCAATGGAAAGATCATTGATAATTTTAGGTACTCATAATACATCTAACTAGATCATAATAATTTTCTCCTGCCAATGACAGAAACAATTGTTTCTTGGTAGCATTATCTTTGATTCCACACAAGTTAGCATAGTTACGTAGTTCTGAAAACATTCTGTCCAAGAAGTTTGTTGCTCAGTTTTATTGCCTTTGAATGACAAAACAAACCCAACAGACAATCAATATCCCATTTTCAATATACTCGTAGGTATAATATCGTACATATTTTTTCAAAGTTGGTTTATCACTAAGATTAACATACGTAAAAAGATGAACAAGACCAAAAATTATTTGATAGTAAATTTGCGAACATCTATTTTGTAAGGAAATTTCCTGGAGTATCTCCAGCCAAACTATCATTACAATAAATCTAATAATAAATATAATTGGAAAGCCGATAAGAGCAGCAGGGAAACCGGAGATAAAAACAGTTGCAAATAAGGACAAAGCTAAAACTCTGGCTCCAAAGGTTAATAAATGCCAAGCAAAGCAAAAAAATATGCCTATAAATTTCATATGCTTCTTGTCGCTTTGACTTTTCCGATTACTTCGTTTGTACAGCGTCAGCGATAATGGTGGTGATACAAGAGCGATACAAATACAGATAGCTTGATACATAACTACAAAATATTTTTATTAGATTCAATTGTTTAATTAAAAATATTTATAGTTTACCAAGAATCTGTGGATTCTCAAGTACTTGTGTAAATAAACTAGTTGAAACCGTTGCTTTTAAATCAAGTTCTGCAAAATAAAATTAATAATCATATATTTCGTTTTAATCAATAGGTTAAATTATACTAACTATCTGATTCATCATTATGGTGAGAAACCTGCGATTCAGTTATCAATATATATAATTGCAAAATAAATTGAGGTGCAGATTCCAAAAATGCTTCTAGCAATTTTAACAAGCTTCCATCAGCGTGCATCATCCTGTACATATCTTTGCGCGAATCTGACCAGAATGTGCATGTATAACCAAAATACAAACGTTCACACAACCTGAAAATGAAAATATTTAATGTGTTAAATTGAAAAATTTGTACAAAAATTTTCTAAAATAAAAAAATTGAATAAATAAAAATTGTATTATTTATATACTTTAGCATGCGAAACATGCATTAACACTACCTCCAGAAAGGACCCAATAAAAGAAAATGGAAAATAATTCGAAGAATGCGAGTTACTTTTAAATTTTTGAAAACGTCAAATCTTTTTAAAACTTTGGTATTTTTTGATACTTCAGATACGTCAAGTTCTGTTGATACGTCAGATAGTTCAATTTCTTTTGAAGCTTCAGATTCATCAGACCAATACCTGGAAAGACAAATTAACAACATTCATGAATGAAATATTTGTTGGTAATTTAAAATTAGTAATTAATGTTTATCTCAATTTCAATTTCATTTAAGTGTTATTTTTAAGGGAATTATTTGATTGAAATCTGGGATTATTCTCCAATTTAAACTAAACTGAACCAAAAAAAACTACACAACATAAAATAAAAATCACTAATATGGTACATTATTTTTTTTTTCTTACCACATCATGCTCAAAGTGTTAATTAGCACGGCAGGTAAAATAACAAATAATAAAGTTAAACCAAAGTAAACGTAGTGTTTTTGTAGGATATACTGCCATACTAGATAAATGTCGGTAAAAGCATCGACATAAAAAAAAACAACGCCCGCTAAACACCAAAAAATCTCCAATTTTGTGAAAAACGGTTTGGGAGTAACTGTTGGGTTTTTATCAAAAAGGTCATCATTTTCTTGTTCTACTCCAATTCCTGCATCAACTTCACCACGTGCTCCTACAGTTTCATCATTTTCTTTCATGTTTAAACTTTGTGTTTCCATTTCGTTCATTCGTGTTAATCACTGAATTGTTCAAATATTTCCGAAACAAGTTTAAATTGATGGCGGTAAATTCTTGATTAGTGAGCCGGTGTTGGTCTTTTCGATTTTCTTTTCCGACTAACAGCAACCATCTTTTTTGAATGTAACTTGATAAGGAATTCACGTTTTCATCCTCAGATGGCTATTTCAAAACGTACTCCATTTTTTTTTTATAAAACAAATTTATGTATAGTATTTTATCAATGTTTATTGAAAAGATAATTTATAAAAATATCTAGGAAATTATCGATATCTTATTACTATCCACGATAAATCGATAACGCTTCTTGCATTTACCACTAGGGATATGTCTGTACAAATTCAAAATTCCAATTGACCAAAGTTTTGTTTAAATCGAAACTTTAAAATTAGTAAACATTTTTTGGTTTTGTGTCATAAAAAGCGAATAAACTAGTGATTTGCCAGATATCATGCTTACTTAATAATTTCCAAACAGGTTTAATGCCAAATTTATAAAAACATTAAAAAAAATTAACATTTCAGCGCTGATATCATGATTTTAAACAATGTCACTTTAATTTTGAATCTCTGCAAGTCACTAAGATAATCTTAGTTTTTTATACTGTTAGTTGTCAAATCTTAGTAAGATTTGACAATTAACAGTAATCAAATCGTTTATTGGTCCAGCAGGGTATAAAATAGTAAATAATAAATAACATAAACCAAAGTTTTATTAGCTAATTTTTACAAGTAATTATTAAATTTTTTTGGGTTTTTTTAATTTTTTTGGATTTTTTAATTTTTTTAATTTTTTTGGATTTTTTAATTTTTTTAATTTTTTTTGGATTTTTTAATTTTTTTTATTCTTTTAATTTATTATTTTTTTTGGACACATGTGACCATTAGTAGTGCTGGAACTGCAATAAAGGTAAAGCACGCTACTATTTCGCTTCTACCCCACTACTTTACAATAAAAGTAGCATCGCTACTAGCAGCAATAACGTTTTCAACCCTGGCAAATGCACTAAAAAGTGTAAATAATGACTCGTTAACCTTCCAATGCCTGTAACTTTAATTTTGATAAAAAAAATTAAAATAATTCCTTGTTATATTACCTGGATTAATATCGTTGCAAGAAAATTGCCATTCTGTTATTAATATGTATAACCGAGGAGCTGATTCCAGATATGCTTCTAATAATTTCATCAATCATATGTGCGAATTTATCTTTCTTGCTCGACTATGACCGATATATGTGACTGAAGAATAAGCACTCGAGATGTCTAACCAAAATGAAAACAAAATAAATTAATTAAAAGAGAAAACTAAACAAAATAAACGTTGTTTTTGATCCACATACGTCCGTAGTAGCCAACTATCGAAACCGACGTGGACATAAAAGATAATAAAACCTAAAATAATCAGTGTGCCAATCGTCATCATCATTTTGAACTCCACTCATTCTTCTGACAATTAGTTCATCAAACTTTATAAATTCTTAAGTTTCACCATGTGCACCTCTCAATAGTATTAAAACTTTTCAAATTACGCATCAATTTCCGATCCCCGTTTTATAACGAATTTCTGATAAGATATAATTCAAATATTTCATTTGTTTTGATAAGGAGAACCCCCCTTTTATCTTATTTTTTTATTTTTTGCTAATAGACTTAAAAATGTTAAAGCTTTTAGTTTTGCTTATCTACAGTTTAATTGAATAATATTTTTATTCAAGTTTTGTAAAGAAGAAAAATTAAATTTTTTAAATTTTCCTTTTCAAACTCAAAAACTAAATCATATAAAGATTAGAAATGATTTAACAAAACCATTTCGTCAATGTAAATAAATT
>JAQFZN010002406.1:0-11507 GCA_034687075.1 Geophilus carpophagus | reverse complement strand
AGTAGCGAACTCTTAAAATTTGAAACTTAGCGATAGCGATAGCGCGCTACTTTTCATAAGTAGCGTTTTCAACCCTGACCACCTCTAATGGTGAGTAAATGAGAAAAACTAAGTAAAAGTAAGCTTATAATCATAAAAACACTTTTGAAGCCAATGTAATTGAGTTCAAGGAATCCAAATATGTCTATTGTGAATAAATAGAAAACTAATTAGTTTTAACATTCTGTAAAATTAAAACTTACCTTAATTTTGTGTTTTTGTTTACTCTCGAATTAATTATAGGTTATAAAATAACAACGCAACAACTTTCGTTACATAATTCCATTTATTACCGAGAATTTATTTCCCATTCAAAGCAGTTTTTTTAATGTTAAACCAGTTTTACAACGATAAGTTTGAAATAGATTAATTATAAGTATAGAAGAAAAAGAAAAAGGGAACTATTGTACACAACAAAGATTTTTTTGACTATTAGAAATTTTTGTCTTGTAGTTAAACTCCCTTACTACTCACAAACATCATAAAGATAAAAGTTGTAAGTTAAAAATTCACATAAACTGCGAAAAGGTAAACTATAAAGTTGCTATTGACCACTTTTTGTTAACAAGAAAATGTCAATATTTATATCAATATTTATAAACTTGTCCTAGGTTTAACGTAGACAAATTATTCAGTACATTTTTTCGTTTGTATCCAAATATGATCCTTTTTTCTTCTTCAAAAAAATGTTTTTTTTTTAATTTTTTTTTAAATTTATTTTTTAAATAGGTTTAAAATTCATTTAAAGTTTGAAATTTTTTCGTATCATACTTTATAAACATAGATTAAAATAAAAGCTATGCATAAGCAAAGATACCGATGAATTACTTTTGATGTTGATACACCTGTAGATTGCGAATCTGAAACATACAAAAAGAAGAAAATAAAATTTAAAAATAAGTTTAAATATGAAGTTATGTCAATGAAATATTAATGCCCCCTCTTTAATGTTAAATGAGCTGACAATAACTGAATTCTTCAAATAGCAATTTTCAAAGAACTTGAAGAGAATTTTTGCTTTAAAATAATTTGTAATATTCAAATTAATTCAAATTTAACAACAAACAAAACAAGTCGTTGAAAGTTGTAATAATTTTCAACTTAAAAAGAGAAACTGTACTTTTAAAATTATAACTTATTATTACTAAAATAATAAAAAAATTAAATTCAGTTTTAAACAACGTCTGGAAATTGTTTATAAATGCAATTCCTGACCTTTATTACATCTTGGATTTGTCATTCTTCCAACAACTAAGCTTTAAGTGCACAACCTCAGCTTAAACCCAAGGACAGTAACCAAGTACGATATATATAAAACTAATGATCATTTTATTAGCTTGAATCTGAAGTAATCTCAAGATAAGAAGAGTGTCACAATGATTTCCTTGTATCAAATAATTTTGATCCTCTAAGGCACAACATTATTCCATCTCGCTTCACTAGCATTTAATTTTACATAATAAGTTGTTAAAATTACTTAATTGCAAATTTCATTTGCAAATTAAATTTCAACAATTTTAAATAATTAGAAAAAATAAATCAATTTTATTTGAATTTTTTTTTAAATTAAAAATTAAAAACTTTCTGTTGTAATGTGCAGTGGCATAACTATCAGATCATTTAGCATGTTTGGGCATGAGTGACAAGTCACTAATAACATGGGCATGGATACCAAATACATAAGATAAGTCAGTATTTATTATGCATTAGAGATCTGTCCTAGATTCCCTAGTCTGCATTATCTGTGGTTGCTGACAATGCCACTGCCATTCTATTCCCAACCTATGACCATGTGGTATAACTTGCATGGCCGTGAAAGGTAAAACAAGTTCGGTTTGTGGATTATAACTATAGAGTAATTAATGTGCAACTGCCATTGAATATTCCACCAGAAAGACCCAAATGGTAACAAATCATTGGTCAGTGCCAGTCCAAGTAGGGGCAAACCATATTACATAGTCATTTTAATAACTAGTACTTAACTGGATAACCTGCTGCACCAGCTCCCCCTAATCTCAAACCCACAAGCTAAAAGTAGGACCAACTTTTCAGTCCAGTCCCAATCCCAGTCCTGAAAAAATAAAGTTAAAATTCCAGTTTCTAGTCCTAGTCCCAAATCATTGAGGATGGAGTGGAGTATGGGAAAAGCTTTGCAAATGGTAGTGATCTTTTGACTACTTACAGTAAGATGTAGTACAGGAGGTCCCCAACTTTTGGATGACTGAGATGCAGACATTGTATTTATGAACTGACAAATGTATAAACATGTAATGGAACACCATATTTCTCTCTAAAAATATATACTGTAAACCCTTCACATTGAAACATGTTTTGTCGTGTGTCTGTTAAGCATGCGCTGCGTTTCACACATTAATTAACTCTTATTCTTACAGGCCACTCCTGATTATTTGTGACATTTAGGAACCCTAATAGAAGAAATCCCCTTGGATTTTATTATACAAGCACGTGATTACTAGCACATTATTATTCTTATTTGTTATCTAACAATTATATTATATTAACTTTAATTTCTAGCTCGCGTAAACCTTTAATTTAAATTGTAAAAACAACTATAATTTATCTTTTAACCTATGCATCAGATATTTAAATAAAGCATTGTTTTATATTGAAGATATAGTGCCTTTTATATTTATTTAACATCGTTTAGACTGAAACTACTTGTTCCGAAGGCAGTACCATCACTAACGCTATGTATATTACGCTTATAACTACCACAACCATGGCTACGAAGCGTAAATCGACTAGACCCGGTAGCGGACTAACGGCGGGAGGGGCGGAGAAGGCAGCGTCCTGTTTACATCCCTAGGCAAGAGCCTTGTTAGTCCCACCTTGTTGGGGCCATGTGTAATGGTCAGTAGAGACTCATCTTCACCTTATACGTCTCAATCACTCAACAACCTAGAGGTAACTGAGCAAAGCCTGAGTGTGTATGTGTTGATACAATCAGTAGAACCTAATTAGAGTTAGCTCCACTACCAAAAATGAGTACAGTAGAAGTACTGCTATGGCTAAAAAACATAGGCGGTAGCAAATAATTACTACCACTATTCTATCAACCAATAAAAATGTAACAATAAAATTACATCATAATGAAAATTTTGCTAAAAAAATCGCTAGTAATGTAGCTCTAAAATAGTGGTACTGATGGCCAACCCTGAACCTAATGTACAGTCTTGTCCCAGTGACCTACAAGTACTTAAGTCACCTAGTGTCAAAAAGAATTACAATAATTCCAGACTCACCTGACAGAGAAGGATCTGTGCTGCCCCGGTCACGATTAGTGAGCCTTCGGTTAGCTGAGTTTGCTTCTGAATAAGGTTCAGAATCTGGAAAAATTAAATAATTCAAAAAGATACTAAGTTGGTAAACGGTTTGAGAAATTTATGAATAATTTCAGGTTACCATGTCCAGGATAATAAGTGAGTGATTTCCTAAGTGAATAGCTGGTCTCAGGTACAGTGAGAATGCACTCAAACTGAGTTTCAGCAGCAAGACTTGCATCATCAAATATCTTGTAAACAGTGATGTCGTAAAGCCCATTATTTAACGAGATGAGTTGAGTAGCATCATTGACCACTGTTCGTGTGGTCTTACGACCTTTGGTGATGATCATTTCAGCATAAGGTTCTGGATAAACTCCTTCAGCCGCACATGAAACATTCACCTTGTTGAGCTCGTTCAATTTGATGTTTATTAATTTCATGTCTTGAGCTGGAGCTGAAAATGTAAAACAAAAATAAAATGTAAATCTTCAAGTTTAAATGTGTAGTTCTGCATCTATGTTCTCAAACAATTGCATCATAATTGCACATTTTTAACACCAGGTAGCATAAAATTGTAAAAATTACATGGAAACAGCTCTAATTTTGCATTTTATTATCTCTGTTTGTATTTAAAAATGAACTTACAGTGTGCGTATGCAAAGTAGCGGGCCAAACAGAAAGATAATCTGTTATTTAATCCACATATTGACCAAACTCAAGCTTACTTGCAAGTTTATCACCAGGGTAACCCTAGAAGCAGAGATAAATACAACACATACTTGTACAATGTGATGGCGACACCTGGTGATCAGTAAACAAGATGTCTAGCAATAATAGTGGAAGTAATCACATTTTTAAAATTTCTGATATTTTTTGAAAATATATTTTAAAAAGTAACAAAAAAATCGAAATAAAAAAAATTACTTAATTAATTTGAAAAATTAAATTTAAAGAATTGTTTATTTGGGGATTTCTTAGTGAATCTTATAGCATTGGCAAATCTAATTATTTCTGTGATTTTAGAGGTGTTAAGCTTTTATACTCTCATTTTTTAAATATTCTGTGCTGTGGCATTATCACATTGATAGATGATGACGTCAGGTTTGAGTTATACAAAGTACACAAAGCACTTATATAGACTCCAACACTGGCATAGTCAAGATTTTTGAGAAAGAATTTGAATGATTTTTTTACGAACTCACAGCACCAATTTGAAACAAAATTGCAGTTTGAACCCAGTTTACTACTACAATTTTTGTATATAAAATAATTATAGTTGTATAATACACAATTTACCCTGGTTAGGAGTTAATAAACATTAGTTCCTGTTGATCTTGATGTCAATGATCAACAGTAGAAAAAAACAAAAGAAAAACTCCATTGCTTAAATAACTAAACTTTAATTTAAAAAAAAAACGTTAAAAATAAAAAAAATTTCAAATTTCAAATATTTTTATTTCTTTTTTTTTTGTAAATTAAAGAATGTAATAGGTTTCAGTAATTAAGTTTTGAAATGTAATTTTTAAAATAAGCACTGATTATATAGAGGATTGTTTGCACAAGGAAGAAGAGTAAGAAAGAAAAAAGTTGAAGATCAATTTTTGCAAAAAAGAAAAGTTTTCTGATTGGGAGTTAAGTAATTTAGTTCATAAAGTGAAGGTCTTTTGCAAGACGGAGTTGATGAGCTGGTGTGTGATTGTACAAATTAAGGTTTTCTCTCGCTCCTAATGCAAATGAATGAACCTCCATTTCTCATGGGCAATTAGATGAAGGAGAAGGGAGGAAAAATTGTGAGACATTTTCCCAGTTAGATTTGCACTACAAAAACTTGTGTCAGTCAATGCTGGACTTTTAATGTCGTTTTAATGGTTTGTAATTCAAATAGCAAATGAAATTGGAGAAAATGTAAAGTTACTGTGTAACAGGCAAATTTAAAAAGTAAATTTTTCATATTTTATAAGTTCCATTGTCTGTTGAGATGTTTTGATTAAATTTTTTCTAAAAAAAAAAAAAAAAAACTAAAAAATATTAAAATTAGTGACACAAATTGGAACTAAATTTTTTTTTTTACTTTTTATATATATTTTTTTATTTCTTTGCATGTGAGGAATTTTTTCAAAATTCAAAATAATGAGCAACATTCCTTGGATGTAAATGTAATTATTGACATTTCACTTCAAATAAGTGTTAACCATACATACCTTAATAACACCAACTTTTAGCATGCTAAAAAATACATGTTTAATATTATTTTTCACATTCAAGTTAAAAATCTTTTATCAAATCAATCAATTCCACTTACAACTTGAATAACAATACTCATTAAAATTTATCCTTAATATATATCCAAGGAGCTATATCCTGTCCTTTCTTTGGTTTATATTAGATACAATCAAGTTTGTCGTATCGTTTTTTTTACAGGAAAACATCACGGCAGGCAGCGGTCTTCTAAATGGCCAATTTTGAAAACGGTTGCAGTGCAAGTTTTATTACATTACTATCATAACACCACGGAAGAAGTTTGAATCGAATATTCAAATCTCGAATTTTCTATTCAGTGTTCCACTCATGTCGTACAATGCTATAAAGGTAGAATCGAGCATTCACCATTCAGTTTAATTATGTAACTCATTTTTCTTGCACAACTAATTTATTTATTAAAGAGATTTTGCAACAACTTAATGTATATAAACAATCCTGTGTGTTTACAGTGATTTATGAATAAAGTCTAGTCAAGAAACAGCTGCCAGTATAATTTGTTTACAGAAGATGCATTCTCTATATGTAGCTTCGTAATGATTACATCATTACTGCCGCAATTAAACGCCTCATTCAATCATGTGTGCACTGGGAAATAGGTGAATTAATTAACTAATGCCTCCTGTTTTCATAATTTTTGTTTAAATAAAAAACTTAATTATTTCTTAGTCAGTGATTTTACAATTTCATATTAAGTGTATTTCTCCCTCTATATTATAATTGGTTTACCATTAAACAGTTCCCTCCACTTTATTCATCTATTCACTAACATCATGTAAAGTGGCGCCACAATGTGCCTAACATAAGAAACACTAACATTTGATTACATTTGCTCACAGATGGCAGCAATTTTATAAATTTATTCCAAACCAGCAATTACAAATCTACTCTATTGACCTTTAAATTAACTTTCTCATTACCAACCATCATCAATAAAAATCAATTAACCCTGACCTAACTTGCAATAATAAAAAACTGTTGATACTTTAAATGTGCTTTAATGACAATGTGATGAGAAAATAATAATTTTTTTTCAAAATAATAAAACTTTTTCATATTCCTACAATTTCTATAATAGCCGCGTTTAGTGCTCGGATTGTAAGTTATATCAACCGAAATGTTTTCGAAGAATCTTTGTAACCACCGGAACACCGTTCCGGTGCGTTCTGGTAAGATTCAAACACTGGTCGCATTCAATGTCAAACAAGAAAAAAGGTTTTACTCAACAGGAAATGACATGAAATGTCTTAATCAAAAGTACACAGTTTTTCAAATAAATGACACATGGAGTTCTATGTTTATGGGCTTGTTTTTGTTTTGAGCATTTGGTCAGAAGCAGCCATTTTGGATTCTGTTATACCGCATCAACTAAGATACTTGATTACCGTATAATTTCATTTTAACCATTTTGTACTTTTTTACTGTAGATTTTTAGATTAAGCTAATGAACTTTGGTAGTTAGCTTACCAAAATAAAATTGTTAAAAAGACAAATTAAAATAAATTTCAAACTGAAAGTTGCCGTGTAAACACCCATTTAAACATGTTTTAAACCGCTTCGTAATTGAAATTAAAACAATTCACAGTTAAAAACATTTATATTATTTTTTGCCAAAACTGTTTTCTATGTAAAATTTTGGTTTTTTGACATAGCTAAGGATTTTAGATAAATTTCTTGTAAAAAACATGAAAAAAATTAAGGGAGTTTAGTATTGATTTTTTTAAAGTAATATCATATAAAACTGCATTATTGAATTACATGTACTAAACATGTGAACCAATTGATTATTTTAATAGTAAGACCTTAACTACAGGGCTGCAGGAATCCCAGCACGTGAAAAATAATTCCGAGCCGATGACAAAAAAATATTTATTTTAAGGTTTTTTTGAATATTTTTTAAGGTTTTTACATTTATTATATTTTTAAGACTTTTACATATGGATAGTAATTTGTAAAAAAAAAATGCGAATTTAGATCCTGGCCCTGCAATTAGCACAGGCCCTGGAATTTCGTCTCTGCTCCCCCTCTTGTCGAGCCTGCTACATCATATTCTATTTATAAAAAAAGAACAATGTAAAAATTCAAAACTACACAACAATAAATTTAAATTAAAAAAAAAAATTATTTTATTAAATTAACTTGATATTGTATGTTTAATAAAAACCCTATCTCTCCTTCCTCCAACTATATTTTTATTACCCATACTTAAAAAAAGCCAAAAAATAAACATCATCTTGATGCATCTAGTTAAATTATAGCAGCAATTACATACATTTTATTAGCCTATTATAAGACTAATGTGCAACTTTTCCTTCCAGACAGTTTTATAATGTGTATTAATCAGTATTCTTGGGTGGCTGCATTTATTTATTATTTTTCCAACCGTTATTCGTGAAGAAAATTAATTATGTGTTTGTTGAGGTAGCCGAAGCCTTATTATCAATACATTTTGCACGGTCATTTAAAATCATTGCCACAATGATGGTGTCGTGACAAACTGTCATCTGGACCTAAAAACATTTCTGCTTTGCCTTCTGATTGATGTTTCATTCCCCTCTCCATACCACCAAACTTGTCAATATTTGTGTTATTATTTCTAGTAAGAAAAAAATGGTGAAAAAAAAGTGGTTTAGATGCTTGTTATATTGAGTCTATATACCACAAATTATTTGCTACATGAATCAATTTCAAGATAAGAATTGGAAATTTATAGTTAAGGTCATAAAAAATTCAAATAAAATATAAATATAATTTTTTTATTATTTTATATTTTTTTTTCGGGTGTTGAGAATAATGAAATGTAAATGGTTTGTAAAAAGGAAAAATTCCCATTGGGAATTGTATAAAAATTACATTTTTTTTTCATCTTGATTTTTAAGTGGGTGATTTTTCTTTAGGTAAATGCAAACTGTATAAAAAATATTGAATTGAAATTTGAAAAAAAAAAATAGAGAAATTCAAGGACTTTTAATGGGAGCTCCATTATCTGCTGTCATGGCAAATTGGTTTGTCAATGAATTAAGAAAGAAGAGAAGTATAGAAAGGAAATCAAGCTATGCAATGAATAAATCTTTTTTGATATTGAAATTGGGTTTAGTTTAAATCTGAATATTATTGAAATTTATTAATAAAAATAAATAAATAAATAAATAAATAAAAAGTGGTATTAAAGTATGATGAAGGAAGTAAAATTCATGGTTGATGTAAAGCACTTAGAGAAGTTTATATTAGATTAAAACACTTTAAATAAGTTAATGTACTTTGTTTAATGGAAAAATATAATAAAATGTTTGATAAATTAACTGAAAATTCACTTTTTTGAATAACAAATTCTTTCTCTCTTTATAAACAAACTCAAAAAAACCTCAAAAATATAAAAATAAAATGTAAACATTACTAGAATGTTTTATTTGCTAATCAAATTTACTCACAGAAAACTTAATTACATTAACACAACAATAGCCATAGGCTTATTTATACAATTAAAGTGAATGATGGTTTCAATTGATTACTTTATACCTACATTTACATCACCCCCAGAAATAAACTGCACATTTGTTTACTTTATTAAAATCTTTATGTTTATTTAAAATCCACCTACTTATTCTCCTGTATTCTTTATTGTATCACAACATGATTAATGTTTTGGTTTACACAAGTGTGCATTTTCTCACATATTGGTCAAGCAGCTATTGATAGACAGATTTGTATAAACATTTCATATTGATTTCTTCAAGTAGAACATTTTTTCCCTTTTCAATTTGCTTTAATTTTTAATTCAAGTAAAAAATAACAAAATAGAATCATAATTAAAAGGAAGGATATTAAATTCTTTAAATAAAAAGTAGATAGAAAAGAAAAAGGAAAAAAAATAGCATTTTTATTTAGTTGTGAAGGGTTTAATCCTTTTGGGAACCTCCAAGTTGCTTGTTAAAATTAATTTCATAAAGAAAAGCTTCTTCCGTTCGTTTTTCTTTTCTCCTTTCTCAAGGGAAGGTTAAAACTTGGAGTGGTTTTTGAAGTAAATCCCCGTTGAAAGGCGGCAAGACCAAAGAATTGCAAATTGAAACCAACCACACAATCTCCAGTTTCCTTTAAGCCTATTTTTATTTTATTTTTATTAATAATAAATTGTTAAAAATTTAAAAATAATATCAAATGCTTGTTTAAGATTTTCATTTTGATTCAGTTCGCTATGCCAACCGTTAAGTATTATCCAATAAATGCATGACAAACATGCTTCAGAAGTGAATTGCATTATTTAAGAAATAATTTTAATAATTGCAACATCTTGAATTTCTCACAAAATTTTTCATACTTAAGTATATGTGTAGCATTAAAATTCTATAGAACCTGTTATTTAAAATTCCTATATTTGTATTTCTTGAAGGAAATATATTTTAAGCAAATAAGCAGCTAAGTTATTCCAATACTAATCCAAAAGAAAGATTATTGATAAATTAACCTTATTCCTCGATGGATTACACACTTTTTTCTGCTCTGATGTATTCGTGCAAGCAACTTCTTAGATTTTTCTATCATTTATTGAGTAATTTTGATCAATAGTTTTCTCACAAACAAAAAGAAATAAAATGTATTGCATTATTTTACCAATGCGAATTAGTGCTCAGACTTTTCCAAGTGGTTGGATGAGATAATACAGCTGTAATTTCTCTTGTAAACAAATCTTGGGATGTAGCGAAGGTAATAATTCTCTAGTAATGCCCTTGCTGTCAATGCCAATAGATATCAACATTGTTTCCAGTTAATCGGCAAAAAAAATCAATTACTGAATTTAAAATTACCATTCACAAATATTTTTTAAAATTATTTCTGTTCTCCTTTATTAAATGTATAACCGATGTAAGACATAATAATCAACAAAACCCAACATAATTCTTTTCCCTCTTATTTACATCTCATGTTGGAAATGTCTATATAGCCCAGTTTACACTCAGATTGATTTTCAAATTGATTAAAACCATATTTTTCAATCACAGCCCACATGTACCCAAACCTTTTTTTAATACAAATATTTTTCCACTCCCAGAAAAGAAAAAAAAAATATTTTTCATCTCTTTCAATCTTTTACAAATTGAAAAAGATTGTTTTTTCTCCTAACCCACTATTCTTTCCTCCATTTGTTTCCATTCTTTTCCACTTTCTCCCTTGTTTTCATTCTTCTGAATTAATTTCCTCCCATGCACACATGCAGTATTTCTATGCTCAACATCACTTTAATAATCAACTAACTCTCCTTTAATAACAAGGTTAACTAAATCACCTTGCGTAAAATATTTTAAAATTAAAAAAAAATCAAAAATAATTTTTGACCATTTCATTTTTGTGCAGTCATTTATTTTAAAACGAGCACATAGATACAGTATGGTAATTACATTGACTTCATCTCTCTTTTCCATCTTAATTTAATTCCCTAAAGTAACGTGAAAACCTTCATGTTCCAAATGAGATTTTTCCACCGTTGATTAACTCCCATCTGACTCACCTTGTGATGCACCAAAAAAGAAAGAGGAAAGTGCACATGCACCAGAGATAAACGACCCCATACCCTGTCCTTTTCCCACATTTCATGTCAGTAGTATGTGTGTGTACACACCTCAAGATGCACGAGACGGCCCGGGGGCCCCTGATGCCATACCCAGAAATCTCTTGTCTACGTCTGCTCCCCTCAAAGTCCAAGAGATAGGCTTATTGATTTTTTGCATCTTCTAATGGGTAAAAAAGAAAAAATGATGGGAAAATGGCATGAAAACTTTTATGGAATATGACACTAAAGTTATCTTTTTTAAAAATATTTTCGTCCTTTTTTTAAAAAAATACTTTAATGTACAGTACCTGACAAAACTGTCTCAATGTTTGAGACAGTTGTGTTTAATGGATCATAACTTTTTAACTAATAAAGAT
>JAQFZN010002405.1:0-11511 GCA_034687075.1 Geophilus carpophagus | reverse complement strand
ATCATTGGATTAAATGCATTGTCAGCACTTTCAAAAATATTTAGTATGGTTACAGACTTTTTTACCACCCTGTATATTTAAGAATCATTGTGAAAAAATTATTAAGTTATTAATTATAATGTAATTTTAAGTTGTTTTTACTTAAAAGCTTCTTTATAAGGCACCATTAAAGAATTAAAAAGAGTTTAAAAAGATTTAAAAGTGGGTTTTTGAGTCAATACCATACATTCCTACTGACTAATAGATATGCATTAGATCTAAATTGAGTATACACACAGAATATAAATAAATAATGAAATGGTGGTAGCTACAAGATGTGTGTGTGCCTTATTGCTTATTCAAATAGTTTATTGATGCCAAAAATTGCAGTGAACCTGAAAATAATGATTAAAGCAGAGACTTTTAATGCATTTTCTCTCTCCACTGTGATATTCTCTTTAAAATATCTCATGGAATACACTCATACCTCGCTTTACGGCCTAGATAATTCCCAGAACAGTTGGCCATAAAGCGAAAAGCGGTACAATGAATCAATTATTTTGATACAAGTTTTGATACAGCACAGCATTTTTTGACCGTATAACGAAACATTGCAGCGAAATGCCGTATAGCGAGGTATGAGTGTATTCAGAATTTTGCTATTTTCTCAGATATTGTAATTATAATTATGTGATTTATAATTTTTGTCATATTCATATTTTTTATTAAATTTGATTATTAATTGCATTGTTTTTCTGTGCGATTAATTGCATTGATATTGAAAATAATATCGCAAACCATACTCTTCCAGGTCACATGAGTATCTGAGCATGCTAAGTGCTTCTGGGGCACTGAGTTTCTAATTTAAAAATTTAAAATTAATATTCAACTTGTTTTACACAGCCATATCCGAGTTTATAATTAGATATTTAAAGGCAAAACTTGATTAAACTAAATAAAAAGAAATAAGGAAAACAGATTGATAATCACGTGACTTGAAATGTCGATAAACAACTGGCACGTGCTGTTACAAATTCTCTTTCCCCCAATCTTTTATTGCACATGCAATCATTTCCTGTGTATTTCGTAAAAAGAAATAGAAAAAGGTCTCTTTAGCTTTTCTTTAGCTTCATTGTTTTTTTTTTATTTTTATTTATTTATTTATTTATTTATTTTTTATACCAAAACCAACATCATCCTGGACTTAATTTCCATGGAAACTGGGGATTTGTTCATATATTTTTATTTTTTATTTATCAAGTGTAGAGATGTATTTAAGTTTGTATTTGTTTTTATCTTTATTTTAAGTGATTTAATTAAGATGTTGGGGTTATGTAATGATCATCATTTGTCAATGATGCAAAAACCACGCAGTTGAAACCTCAATAAACAGGGTTAAAATGTAATCAATTGATGTGGCAACATCAATGCCACGCGTCAACGGTTAATGAAAACAAATATGAGATGAGGTCAATCATGGTTAGTTCACATTACAACCACTGAAGCGCTCTCGTGAGCTAGTGAGCAAATTGTGCTCAGTTTTTATTTTATTTCTCATTTAAATAAAATGTTTGTTTTAATTTTAGTTAATAATTCCTTTTTTTTGTTTTATTATTTATTGTTTGGCTTTCAATATTAAAATTGTATATGGTACCTTTAATAGATAGATTTGTTATTTGAGGCAACTATTTGAAGTAATCTAAGATAATCTAAAGTAATTATATAAGTGCTAAGATCCAACCAAGTCAAGCCGAGAGAAAACAAATAAAACCAAGTAGAGTAAATCAAATAAAAACGATTAAAACTAAGTAAAACCAAGTTAAACCAAATAAAACAAAGTAAAAGCAAGTGTTATGGATCAAATAAAAGTAATTAAAACTAAGCAATACCAAATAAAACCAAATAAAACAATTTAAAACCTAGATACAACCAAATAAAACCAACTGAGACCAAATAAAACAATTTAAAACTGGAGTAAAACAAAATAAAACCAACTAAGACCAAATAAAACAATTTAAAACTGAAATAAAACAAAATAAAACCAACTAAGACCAAATAAAACAATTTAAAACCGAATTAAAACAAAATAAAACCAACTAAGACTAAATAAAACAAAATAAAACCAACTAAGACTAAATAAAACAAAATAAAACCAACTAAGACTAAATAAAACAAAATAAAACCAACTAAGACTAAATAAAACAATTTAAAACCGAAGTAAAACAAAATAAAACCGAGTAATGTAAATCAAATGAAACCATTTAAAACACAATAAACACAAATAAAACCAAGTAAAACCATGCAAAACAAATAAAACCAAGTAAGTTTTAAAAAACTCATTCTAATTAAACCTAACATTATTTATTTACTTATTCATTCATGGAATCTTCAAGTAAACAATAAGATTCATTCTAATTAAATCTAAATTAAAATTTAGTATTTATTTATTTGTTCACAGAATTTTTAATCAGACAGTACAATTCTTTCAAATAATACAAATAATTCTAAAAATTAAAGCAACTATATTTATATTTCAAAAATAATATGAAACTAATTTAACAGTAAATCATATTTTCTTCAATTTCCAAGATAAATTTCACAATAATATAAATTCTCTAACTACCCACCATTATAAAAACCTCTTATAAATTCAATTCTAATTGCAGACCCAGATTTTAGAACCATTTACTTTTTTCCTTATTCCCCCCTTTAAGATCATTCCCTTTTACAGGAAAACAAAACAGCTGTTGGCCAATAAACCTGTAATTACATATTGCCACTTTTACTTCATTATTTTTTCCCTTATTAAATTAATTACAGCAAAATCACCAGAGTTTTATTTCCAGGAATATTGCTTTACTTTGTTCACAATTCACATCTTGTGCCATTGTCTTTAACTTCTTTCTTTTGCACCCAAACTTGTCACAAATCAATCAGGTGACACTTGAACTCCTTTCCAACATAGCAAACACAATCTGTTACTAAACCAAAACAAACCACTGTGACATTTTATAGTTTGTTCCCTTGAATTAATCAATTGTGCAATAAAGATGGCGGAATAAAATGCAATTCCTTTTTACATTTCTTTAGTTTGCTTATTTTTATCACATTTTCTAAAGTTGGACTAAACTCTGACTGATTTATAGAAGTGCACACATAGTGCATTCAGTTGAAGAATGATTGTTCAGGTAGCCATCAATTTAGCTTGCATTTTGGGTAATGAGTTAGGCAAGTAAACATTTCTAAAGGAGCTAGTTCTGTTATTGTCAAAGTTTATGGCACGTGCACAACTCATTTATTTTAAAGTTTAGCATAAGTTGAGAAAAATAAGCACAAGCTGCAATTAGTTTTTTAAAGGGAATAGAGCTTTGTCTTGTGTGTTGACAGCAATAGAAGCTGGGATTTTTTTATTACAATTCTTTTTACATTGGTGTAATCTGTATAATATTTTGCATTTTCCAATAATGAAAAAGTTAATTTATTAATTTACACAGATCCTGATTATTCACCAGGTACACTGTAAAACAGGAGTTTTTCTGTAAATTTTAACAGTAAAATATTCATTATTTAATAAAACGGAAAAAAGTCTTATTTTTGTACAGATAAAATTCTGTTTTTAAAAATTACAGAAATAATCACGTTCCTTAACGGAGAATAGTCTGTTGCTTTACAGAAATTCTTCCATTTTTACAGAAAATTATAATAACGGAAATTATCATGTTAAAAACTGGAAAAAAAATTAAAATTTTGTTTCCTTTGGTTATGTTTTTATATTAAAATAACATTAGGGGCATTCAATCCAAAACAAAAGGTTACTTTTCTGTTTTTTGTGGCTTTTCTCAGCCAGAAATGACAATTAAAACGTCATGACTTTTAAAAGTCACTAGGGGCATTCAATCCAAAAAGAAAAGTGCCTTTTGAAAAATTACTTTTAAAAGTCTTTTGAAAAATCACTTTTAAAAGTGTCTTTTGAAAAGTCACTTATTATCACGGGCATTCAATCCAAAAAGAAAAGTGACTTCAGTTAAGTCACTTATGATTCTCATGCGCATGCACAGTAGAGGCAACACTACAGCCTAAAACGACAAGTTGCCATCTTGATTTTTATGATCATGACTGGTAGCACATGCACAGAACACTAAGCCTTCATGATTGGCTAAAGCCTTTAAAAGTAACTTCTAAAAGACAGAAAAGTCACCCAACACGTGTCTTTTGGAAAAGACACTTTTAGCTAGTGACTTTTAAAAGTCATGACGTTTTTAGCGTCATTTCCTGCTGAGAAAAGTCACAAAAGACAGAAAAGTGACTTTTAGTTTTGGATTGAATGCCCCTACTGACTGAAAGTGTCTTTTTCAAAAGACATGGGTTGCGTTACTTTTCTTCCTTTTAGAACTCACTTTAAAAGGCTTTAGCCAATCATGAAGCCTGTGTGTTCTGCACATGTGCCACCAGTCACGATCACAACAATCAAGATGGCAACTTGTTGTTTTAGGTTGCAGTCTTGCCTCTACTGCGCATGTGCGTGGGAATCATAAGTGACTTAACTGAAGTCCCTTTTTGTTTTGGATTGAATGCCTCTAATGAAACCCCTATTTAAACAAACTTGAAAGTCGGCAATAAGTCAACCAATAATTTAAAATAATGGTAATAAGCATAGTAGACAAACAAATAATTTTTACTTTTGAATATTTAATTTTATAATACACTTTGAATTTTAATATACTATTATACTAAGTTTAAATAAATTGCTAGTATATAAGAAACTCACAATCCATTTCTATTAAGCAAGTTTATGGGTTGTCTATAGTTTATACTGAATTCTGTTGTGTTCTAGTTAAATGTATTTATATTGTACTGTTTAGGATATCCCACAGTTAATTTCATTAAATGCAGTGGCTAGAGTTCTGTAAAATTTCTGTAAAATAACAGAAAAAGTACTAGCAGTAGGGCTTTCTGTTATTTCACAGTAGGTGCATGCCTAAGGGCACCAGATCTCCAAGGGCCCAAAGCTCAGGTGGTCCCCATTCTTTTACTTTTACAGAAAACTGTTAAAATGTTAAAATTAAAAACTGAATTAAAATATCATCTTTGAATAATGTTTTTTAAATTATACAATGCATTACGAAATGATAAGCTGACAAGAAGCCATTTAAGAGTCAACATGCCTAAGGTTCAAAAAGACTCTTAACCCGACACTGAATTTACACAACAGCAACTGAAAAACTCCAATAATTGTCATGAGATTCCAGTGCTCTGAAGACAAGAATGCTGGCTAACATTACCCTAAGCAAGAATATTTCCTTAATAGCACTTCAATTGTACCAATACTTAAAGTATGCCAACTATGTAGCTTAGTTATGATTATACTTAAATAGTACTTAAACTTTGCTTTTGGTAATAAGAAGACAAGCCATAGGATCAACAATTCAGTATGGTTTAGTCACTAAATTTTAGTGTATCATGTCAGAGTGGGGAGTACAAATGGTTGTTGGGTATTATATAGTGCAAAAGTATTGTAGATCCATCTAGAGGAGAATTTATGAACCCCTTATGCTACTGCAGTGATTCTCAACCTTTTATTTGTCATGGCACATTTTTAACAATTTAAAGACTTGGTAGCACAATAAAAAATCACCTTTTTGATCCAGATTTTTGTATATATACATATACATATATATATAAATACTTTACTTATGTATGGGTATTCGCAGTGGCAGCACACTTTAAGAATCTTGCAGCACACTAAAAAGCCGTGACATATGAGAGATCCTCATCCACATATGCAGAACTTAAGTGTCCCATTACAATATTATGTATTTAATGTTGATAACACTGTTGCTGAAAATTTGCATCTGCTTTACTGGAGTAAAGTTCTTGATGATTCTTTACCAATACTCTGTTCACAAAAACTTCAGACAAACTCAGGCTGTATCATTACACCAGTAAAAAGGCCAATAGTTGTAATACCATATTTTAGTGCATATAGGCCGCCCCTATGGATAGGCCGCACCCCTGCATAAGCCGCATGTTTGGGCTTATTGTGTAAAAAAATTTGAGTAGGCCGCACCCATTGTATAGGCCGCACCCGGGTATACAATAGGCCGTACTTGAGTGACGTTATGATGTTAATAAAAAAAATATAACCTTGGAAATATCTGATTCAGTCTCAAATATTTCTGATTTTAATGGTTTTGATGATTTAGCTGATAATGAGGTTTAAATAAATTAGTTATTTTATTTTTATATTTATATTTCTATTTATATTTTAGATTTTTATTTTTTTTAATGTTTTAAATTTTTTTTATAGGCCTCACCCTTGTATAGGCCGCAACAGGGTGTGGCGTTTGTAAAATTGTGTATATGCCGCGGCCTATATGCGCTAAAATACGGTAATTGCAAATCAATTTGTTACAATCATAATTACAGTGACAATTTCTTATTCTAAATGATTACATCACCATGTAATTTTCTAACAAAGACATTCTGCTGTATAAATTTAAAATATTTGGAACTGTTTCATGCTGCAGAAGAAAAGTAGGATTAATCATGAAGTTTTGTGAGAACAGTATAGACAAAAACTTTCTAGAACAGCAGTTCTTAAGCTTTTTAACATTGTGAAATATTTTTTAGAAAGGCAATCTATTTTTTACAAAACCCCACTTTTAGAAAATCCTGTTTATATCTTTTACAAGATTTCTACAACTTAAAACAAAATGGCAACTTTTCTAATAATTTGAGTTTGAGAAGAGTTTTCTAAAACATGTCACAACTACAAAACACATCCACTTTGTTATGTAAATGGGACAGAAAAATGGCTGCCACTATAAATAGCATGATTTGAAGCAGAAATAAAATTCACTTATATACAATTTTAAAAGAAAAGTCAGATTAAAAGAAACAAGAGTATAAAAGAAGAATATCGGAAAGCTATGAAATTGAGAAAGCTAAAAAGAAAAGTACAAATTTCAATGAAAACAGGAGTTTAAACATAAACAAGGGGGTAATAGAATAACTAGAACAAATAGATGAACCAGAGAAACAATACAATAAAATAACAATAAGATGAGTAACAAACCAATAAAAAGAACAACAAAAACTCACAAAACTAAAGTGTAGCATATCAATAGATGCAGAAAAACATCAGGAAGATGATTATTGTTGGTACGTAAAACGAACGTATCAACAAATACGTCATCACCCCCTATTATCCTAACCAATAAGATGACTCAAGTATAAGTTCTTGGGTATATAAACCCATGTGTTGTGACCAGGGGCGGATCTAGAAAATTCTCAAGGAGGGGGCCATAAAAAAATTTTGAGGAACTATCATGAGCAATGTAGGAGGGAAGGGTTAATAGGTGCCATGTGTGGGTGCAAATTAAAATATACAAAAAAAAACTTAAGTTTAGCAATTTGTGGTAATTTTTAATTTCATATAACGTTTAGTGGGCTGAAAAAAGAGTTGAATGTATTGCAGCAGTTCCTGAAGGTACGGAAGTGAGTTAAATTTAAAATTAGTTTGCCACATATTGAAGATATTTATCCCGCAAAAATTTTAGATATTGTCTCGGAGCAAAAAAAATTATCGTCAAATTTTTTGCAAACCGGACATTTTTTAACTTTACCGAATGGCAATGCTGATTGAAATTACGGTGTATGGGTATCTTATTTAAAATTAAATTTTACTTATTTAGGACCATGTAAAAAAAGTTAGCGGTTGCATGATGAAGAAAGCTGGATTGGTAATAATTTTGCTTAAACTAAAGTTAATTTTTTTATTGAGCTAAACAACTTACTATTCAAGATAAGTGAGGACGGAACATTGCATTATAATAAAGTTAAGGAAGCTTATAACGATCTTAAAGCCCGAGTATGTATATGTAGTTGTATTTTACTTAGAAAATTATTTTTAAACTTCCCTAAGGGGGTGGCCATGGCCCCCATGGCCCCCCCCTTGGATCCGCCCCTGGTTGTGACCCTTAAGTGTACCAGTTTAGTTAAACCTTACTGAATGCCAAGATCAACTATTTTTGTATCAACCCTTTGAACTCTACTATTATATTATTTGTAATATTGTTTCTAAATAAAACTAACAATTATGATACTTAAAATGTCATAAAAATGTTACTGGACGTTACCAAAACATTTTTAAACAAAAACATACATATGGACACAGCAGATAGTTAAAACCACAGTTCTGATGATGATCTTAAGGAAAAGATCAATAAGGCTTTAAACCTTAAAGTTATAAAAGTGAACACTTATAAATGTTAGTTTAAATTGTTGGCTGCCATCTGGTGAGTAGATTTTCAGTTACAATCAGCCATTTTAATTGTTATTGCCTTTTGCAACTTTGATTATTGATGGAGCCATCTGTAAATCTTGCAAGAAATTAAAATTTCACTACTTTTTCCAAATAATTATTTTTCACTTCTTTTTGAAAAGTTTCTTTAAGTAAAATTACTGCAATTAAAACTTTTTCCAACTTTAACAGCATCAACAACATTGATAAATGCTCTTTGAGTCTGCAAAATTAGATCATTATTGGTCTTTCAGATTGTGAAAATCAGTGGTACTCTGACTTAAGTGTGTATTGATTTTGTTGATGCTTCAGCTTTACTGCTCAAACAGTTACAAATTTATAAACCCATTTGGAAAAAACCCATGAAAATGCAAGAAATAACATAATACAGTAACAATCCTAAATTAACTTGCTATTCATTGAAAAAATAACACAAACTCTGATTCTTAACAAATCAAAGTACTCCACACAAATAAAAACACCCTTTAACATTTCCATGAGGAAAAAATCAATCCCAAGTGGCAATGCACTCAAAAGTAAGGTTCAAATTAGCACTAAATACCTCTTGGGATTTCCTCATTAACATGCCAGTTCCCTTTAACCTTTAAGACAATCAGAAATAAAAAAAAACAACATGATTCAGTTACCATCAATTCATCTGAAAACTGACTGAAAAACAATCAGGTTAAGGCATTAAGTTTGTTGACAACGAAAAACTTTTATCGAAAACCGATTAATGATCCAAACAACATTTGATAAACAACACATTTTTAATATTACAACAAAATAAATCATTTCCCTTAACAACCAACAGTTGATTTCCAAATTAGCTTTACATCGGTGTATTATTAATACAGATTTTAATTAATTTTTTTAAATGGATTTGGCTTAATTCACATGTGTTGACTCCTATTACTTCAAAGTTTAAGACCGTTTCAATCTTCTTCGTAAGATCATCATCAGAACTGTGGTTTTAACTATCTGTGGTGTCTCTCTATATCGGTTTTTGATTAAAAACAATCTGATAATGTCCAGTGATGTTTTTATGATATTTTAAGTGTTAGAATCATCTTTCTTGCGTTTTTCTGCATTTTTTGGTACCCTAATCTTTAGTTTTCTGAGTTTTCTTGTGTTCTTTTTGTTGTGTTCTTTTTTATTGGTTTGTTACTCTTCTTCTTCTTTATGTTATTGTATCATATTGTTTTTTGGTTCTTCTATTTGTTCTAGTTGTTCTATTACTCCCCTGTTTATGTCTGAACCGATTTTAATCATTTTATACATAGAAGAAACTCAGCTAAAGTCTTTATTCTTTTAATGCTTGGCCCTCTGGTGGCCAATGAGAATAAACAAAATTACAATGTTTCATGTAATTTAATTTAATTTAATTTTAAAAATATAAAACATTATACTAAATAATTAAATATTAAAATAATTTATTTCATTAATTTACAAAAATAAAAATAAAATTTTAATTGTTGTTTCTTTTTACTCACCACCAGGGAACTGATGCACCAAAAGAGGTCGATTTTCTCATCTGTTTGTCTTATTATTTCATTAAAATTTGATGAAAAATACAATTTAATTAATCATTTAATTTATCTTTTTTACTTATTTTTTGTTATTGATTTATGGAATGTAAACAATGAGGTGACGTCATTTTTTCTTCTTTTTGTTTACCTGAGGTTTTTATTTACTGTGGTCGAATTTATTGACGTCATTGCGAGATTTTTATGTGTTTGTGTGTGCACAATGTTTAGGGAAATATTTTCTTCTTGTTTTTAATGATAAACCGGATGAGCATTAATGAACGTTAACATATTTTGGAAATTATGGAGCAGTTTGAAGGATGTTGTTGGGAATGCAAAGTGGATTAATTAGTTGAAATGAGGTGGTTGAAGACAGTTTAAATTAAAGTGCTAAATCATGTTTGTGACATTGTATAAGAGTTCAATTTTAGATTTGCTTTTAATTAAGTAATAAGAAAGACATGAAATATGGAAATGAGAAAAATCGATTCTTATGAATAATCGATATTAATAATAATCAAATAAATTTCATTTTTCAAATTTTTAAAGCTTTTAATTCATTTTTTTTATTAATGATAATTGAATAATATTTAATTAGTTAATCAATGTTATCATAAAAATCGATAAAATTATCGATTTTTTTAATTGTGGTAAATAAATTTTATTTAAAAATCGATTTTTATTTTTTTAACTTTCTGTAAAATACATGTAAAAATCGATATTTCCACAAAAATCGATAAAATTATCGATATTTTCAACTTCAAAACGAAAAATAAATTGAAAAACAATTTATTTTTTATTTCAGAGTAATTTATTTAATTTCAAAATAAAATTAATTTAAATGTTTTACCAATATGATTATTGTTTTCATACAAAATGTTATCAAAATACTGTATTAGGAGATCATACGACATTTTACACCCAAATAACAATTTTTTTTCTATTTATATACCAAAAATTGGATCATTTTCTACGAATTCCAATTTCTAGACAAATATCACTTATTATTAACGTACTAACGACTAACTGCTCAAACATCATCCTTACTCGTCTGGGACATCGTCTTAACATGACTATCATTAACCCACTTAACCATCCTCTACTGGACCCATAAAAGACAGGGTCAAGAGACAAGGTCCCATCAACCGGAATAAAAACCCACCTTGATAACATGGAAAAATCGATTGAACTAGCAATTTTGCATCATAAAACATTCACAGAGGGCGTTGGCATACGAATTCTAAAGCCCCTCTTTGCCCAGTATCCTGGGAGGGCCCCTTGAGACTCTTGTTAAATTGCCCAGGTTTTCTATCCGTTGGACCAGCATTCAATGTGATTTTTTTTAGTTAAATGAGCAAAAAAGTAAGATGTGAAAATCAGTTCTTGTTTACTCTTGTCGACTCGGGGTGATGTCCTTGAAGCGTGAAACATGTGCTAGTGCAAACCCTTTCACTTCTGCAGGAGATTCTTATGCGCTTCTGCACACAACAGAAGGTGTTGATCTCAACATTTTTTAAAATTTTTATTTTTATTTTTATTTTAAAGAGTTGCATTGAAATCAACCAAATTAACTAAGTCAGCTTCATTATTGCTATTTACTTAACCCTCCAAGTACCATGGGGGGGGGGGGGACAAGTGTCACGAAGAGTAGTTGGGTATAGGAAAAGTTTTTTAATAATTTTTAGAAAAATCTGAAATTTTTCA